>JAHPZR010031687.1:0-17764 GCA_019787425.1 Platygyra sinensis | reverse complement strand
TTGGTTTAAATACCATTGGGATAATATGCTTATGATGTTTCTTGGGAATAACAGAAGTGAAACTTGAGGTCTAGTTTGCTTCCTGCGACAGTCCCCTTCGAAACCAAGGCTTGTCTGGGCGCGTAGAGTAGAAGCATAGTTTCAAATTAGTATCCTTATCTCATAGCTTTTTAAATATAGATTTGTTTATCTAGCTTGAAAAAAATGGCTATTGGAAAAGGTTTATCTGCCAGTGGCATATTCGCCCGGGCTTGAAATCGGCGCGTAGCGTGACTGTCATAGAGAGGATTTAAGCATAGACTTTACGTCCAAAACGGTATAACCGGCACAATTGTCACTTTTGGTCTGTCTGTCTTGCTATGCTGCCTGTAGGTGGCGTAGTAGATGTAAAATTTACTTGTATTTTGCGATAATAATTGGAGACATTTTTTTTTCTTTATTTTTGCTGTGGTTTTATTTTAAGGATTGACAAGTAAAAGAGAAAGAAATTACAGTTAGGCTAATCTTTGCCGATTTGCATGTCGCGTCCGGGTAGCATGTGAATTACGTCATGCTTAGAACTTCTCTCATGCTTTTGGGCATAGGTACGACAGGTGATTTAACGTGTCTTTAATCCTTTGTAATTCAAATCTGGAGTAACTGTTATTAAGGTTTGGTTTAAGCTGGAATTGCACTATAAAGTAACGAATATCAATGTATTGGCGTGTTTGCTGATGAAACATGAAAATCTAGCTTCTTATAAATTCGTCGGGCGATTTACAACGTAGCTTTTATGTTTAAGGTTTGTTTCGTAGTCCATATGCAAGCTAGTAAGCCTAAGGCTTTCAGAGTATGATTAGGATTTAGTTTTACAATGCTGGAAAAACAGTTCAGGCAGTCAAGAACGCCTTGAGTATGTGGCTCGGAAATGAGATATAGTAGCTAGTCCTGACTACGTATTATATTTGTATCGTTCTGTATTTTTTATTTTTTTAATTTTTTTTTAATGCGATCTTAGGTTTTTTGATCATGTTTATTCGATATGTAGGATACTATAAATAAATTAGTAAGTGCATTCTACTAAGCTTACTCTTCATTTGCGGTTAGGTTTTGTGTTTAATGAGGGGGCCGGTAACATTTAGGGATTCTTATTTTCCACAGTATACCGGATCGTATACATTTTTCTATAAATCTGCTTTTGAGGAGGTAGTATTTTCTATTTGGGCTGGCTGTGATTAAAGATATCTACATATCGACAATACAAGCAGTCTTTTCCACGATTTCGGTAGGAAAGGATAAAATATCTGGCTTGGGATAGAACCTGTACACGATGCTATTGAATAACTATAAAAGCCGGTTGAGGGGCTTAAATTTCTTCTCTTAGTCCAGCTTTGTGCAGGTTTTTATCCCGCTCATGGCAGTCTAAGAATCTGAAGGCCAAGGCAAAGGTCTTGGGTTATCCTGTACTTGTATCTTTTGGTCCAGAAGCTTCTAGCGAACTACAATCAATTTGGTTATCGTTTTGTTTTGGGCTGTCTTTGTCTCAAAATTGTAGTCATGGGATTTAGTAGACTGGAATGGGCTCGTTCGCTCGTTTGGTTCATGTAGCGATTCGGCGTTACTGTTTTCTTTGTGGAAAAATATCGGATGTGTTCCTTATGAGAGGCCGGGGGCTGGCCCCGGTTACCGAGGTATTCCTCGGTTTTTGCGAGCCGTAGATCTTCGGTAGAACGCGGGTATGAAAATTTTCTCGCAATAATGAACACCCTAGCGCGGCCGGTGACCGGGACGAAACTTTTTAAACCAAAATAGCTTGAACGCTCAATCAATAAAAAACGAAGCATATGGCGTCTCACTAATGTCATGATGTTTGGTCTTGTATATAGTTTGCTCGACTTTATTGAAGTTATGCGTAATTAGCTATTTAGTAAAGTTACAAGAGTGCCACATAAGCTGATGACTGTGCGCGAACAATACAAATTTATGTTCTGCTGCGATTGTGTTGGCGTTTCTTGAATTCATTCCTGGGTCGAGCGCGAGGCTGAAATTTCCCATATGAACACGACCACTAGAAATCGTTCCGGTAACTGAGTACAGCCGACGGTAACCGGGCTTGTGGCGAATATTTAACAAAGCTTTGGTTCGTCGGCTTGGTAAACACTAGTTATTTCTGATTAGTTGATCGACCCTCCCATCGCAGCACCGTAATCTGTCAAAAAAAGGACGGACAATGGAGGCTTATTCACAAATTGATGGCTAAAAACCGAGTAATATATTCAAAAGTTCTAACTTCTACCTTGCTGTGCTCTTGCCCTTATCCTATTCTAATTTTTGAAAGGGAGGTTCCACTTTATCTAATTGATAAGTTAAGCGTTAGGAGAGGAGAGAGGGCTGGATTTTTTACAATTTGGGCTTTAGGCTGCTGGGCCCTATCATTTGAATTTAATACATAGGAAGGAAAACTTATCATCACGAATTCTATCGAAGGGGCAATCCGTCAACGAGGAACTTTTATTTGAAAAAGCGCCCCGTGGTAACCGAGTAATCGGATTATTTTGTTTTTCTGAGGCAGTATTTATATTTTGCATCCTTGGTGTTTCAAGTTAAGTCGATCTCTTCATTTTTCCTACCCAACAGCTTAACAGAGATGTTTGTTGGCCTGATGGCATCTGGAGCAACGAAGTTCTTTTGTTGTGAGATGCGATAAAAAAATCGCACGATCTTCCATCATTGGAATGATGGACTAGGGTCCCAGGCTAGCCCTAACGTCATTCTTGAAATCATTGAAATTGGCGCTCGATGGAGTAAAAGCTTTTGTTTTTAGTATTCTATATAGAGATGGAGGGGGGGGGGGGGTACGCTCTTAAGATAAATTTAACAGTCTTTCATAACAATCAATTTTTGGTTTTCTTTTCTCTATTTTACTGGCGCCCGCAGAACTAAAGTTGTTTAGCACCCTTAAAACAATTTCAGTAAAAATGTAGATTTCGAAAACTTCGGTACGCTAATTTGAAATTCGAAAAACATACGCTCATTATTCAAAGCAGGCTTGAATATTAGATATTGTTATGAATTGCGATCAAACAAGATATTATTAATTAGATTTCTCTTTAGAGGTGGCAGCAATACAATTTCTCGGCAAGGCAGCTTCTCAAGTACTTAGGTATTTTGATGGAGGAGGGGGCTCAGTATTAGCCACTCTTGTATTTAGTTAGATGTGCCTACAAGTATCACGGTATCAAAAAACTGCCGCTCATTGGTGAAGCCTGTTGGTATTAATTTTGGCGTAACATACAATAGGTTAGCTCATAGCAACAGCTATTGTGCTGCTAAAAAACAATCCCTTAATTTTTAGCTATAAGTGCTTTATATTTCAAAAACGGCTCGGTGAAATTTTTTTCTTATTATAAGAATTTTGATGGAGCGTAGATTTTAAGATGCATACTTTTGGCGTAAAGTTTAAAAATATATTCTGTACGCTGAGGGTTCAGCAGCCACCTTAAAATTTTCGAAAACCAGTTTTTATTTTTAATAAAATATAAAAGAACAAACGAAACGTGTTTGGAAGGCAAGTTTACAATGCGTAATGCAAGATTAATCCAGCGAAGCGATATTATTTTGAGATTAAATAGAATAACAACATGTGGCTCATCACTAGCTCAAGGCATAAAAAAAAGGTTTGCCGTTTTAAAAAAAATGCAATCTTAATGTGAGAAGGAATCACAGTCCCTTTCTGGACTAAGTACTTAAGAAAAACAAACTCAACATATTCAATGTTTGTCAATTACGCAACTATAGTGATCCTGAATAATTTAATAACGGTAAGGACATTCATGTTTTCTTTACCAGCATAGTTAATTGGTGAAGGCTTTTCTATACTATTTAGCGGTTTGACTCATGCAATATCCAGTTTCATAAAAGTATACTATCCATGATCATTAAAAAAAAAATATCAAATTTTAACAAATAGTATAAAACAGTAGGCCGCTACGTTGAGCGTGAGTAAACTTTAGGGGCTGGAATTTATAAAATATATAACTACCCTCTGTGGATAGGAATATATTAAACAAAGCATCTTGCGCAGTAATACAAGGGCAAATAGGGATATTTTTTTACAAGCTTATGTTTTTGCAAAGTGCAAATTATGTAAAAGGATTATTTCGCCTCTTCACTTTCTTAAAGGCAAGCCGTCGTTATTCTTGCCTCGTTATTCTCAGCTATTTCAAATATGTCAATCTTTGCTTATAGTACATGCGGATACGTATGTTGCTGCCCGACTCGAGTAAACTTTATAACGCTGCGAGGTAAAACTGGAATGAATGGAAGGCATGGCTTTGTGCCTTATGAGTTTAAATAAAGCATTGTATGAAAGCAATGATGTTTCTTTATCACGGTAAGCAGAAAGCTATGAGGCTTCGAGGTTGTTCGTCTTTACCATTGGAAACGGGAAGCGGTCTCCGTTTAGAGAAACTAGTTTTTAAGTTAGGTCATTAAATCTAACACTGTTTTTTTGAAGATATTTTTTTTGCTAGAGATGGACAATTGCCTTGATTAAAAGTTACAGTTAGCCGCGCCAGAGACCGTAAAAGAAGAAGCTGGACTTTGCACCATTCGCATATAAGCTTATTGATAGCTATGCGTGTCTAATTCTTTGGCCATGGGGGCAACAGGTGTAATTAAAGGGCCCGGCTCATTTATTGAAGCCGGCCGGTAACCAGGTTGGATAACGGTCTACCAGGACAAAATGTAATTTTGCTGGTTTGTCGAATATCTGTTGATAAATTTCAGGCCCACTCTCTTGTTTTCAGTATAAGGGCAGTCGGTTTTAAACATTAACATTCACCAATATCGCGGTTCTATACACAACTACGCCTTCTTGGGCCCATGCTTTTCATTTTCTTTTGGCTCGAAAATAATTTTCGAAGGGTTAATTTTCAAATTTCGTGAAGCGCTTATTCGAACGGTCAAATGCAAGTTGGCTATTGATCTAAAGATTATTATCTCCGATCGCAATTTTCTACCAGTGTCTTGTAATTAATAGCTGAACTGAAAGCGATTTTCTCACCTGGACTAATGAGGCACCTATATCTTTATTTCAGACTCTAAAAGTTTTGCTAACTAATTTCGCTTTTTCAGGAAGAAGGATGTATAACAAAGCTTAAATGAAGACAGGACCGGCGGGAATTTAAAAACGATTATCTGGTTAGAGAATCTACATCTTAATATTATTAACTAGGTGCCTGAGGGAGATTTGAAAATGTTAGTGGCTTAATATGCTTGGTTAGTAATGACACTATGTTAAGCATTATAAGGCTAGGGTAATGTGTACGCGTGCACTGTTCTGTTCGATAATGCAAGAAAAAAGACGCTTGACCTCACAAGGCAGGAAGAGCCATACATGATTCCGATGCCTATAGGAATAAATAGGTGACGCTGTCTGGCTTGGCAGTGCTTGCCGTCGTAGTACTTGATCTTGAAGAAGGTAGGGTCACGTCGGCTGTGTATATCTCGCTCGGGATCCAGTGGTCTCAAGTTCGCAAGGTGTAATGGGTAGTGATACATAAATATCGCTTGTGCATTTCAAGATATCTCTTGAGGTTTTGGCCATCCTTTCCATGCATATTTCAAAGAACATCTGTGAAGTAGTTAGCTTATATAATTATTATTTGTTTCGCGTTCGTTCTGCTTTCGTTTATTGGTTAAGGTAATAATAATAATATAATAATAATGAATATAATAATAGGAATATAATAATAATAATAACGTCTTTATTATAAGCGATAGCTCAGATAAAATTTACATATCTGATGTTACAGTGAAAATCATATAGATTAGAAAAAGTTATCAATAACTTAGGATGATAAAATAATAAGGTAAACTTGAATGAATAATACAATGATGGGATTCTTTTACACAGCTTAGATGTATATTCAGAAAAAGATTATCTAATTGAAAAAGCTATTTTTACCGCTAACGTTCAGTGTTTAAATAGCTGGGACCTGCTCAATGGATTTCCGCTTCGGGAAGGTTTAGCAGTATCGTTCCTTTTGTAGCTTGGGAGCATAGCTTTTCAATGGAGTGGTGCATCGGGCGTTTGAGTTATAAAAAAGTGTCGTCATCGTTCGCTTTTTCCTTCGGGTGCCCACGTCTTCTCGCAAAAGATCCTATATATTATAATAGACGCGACGTATGAACGCCTTCGTTAAAGCCTCTTTTTAAAATCTTTGTATACCAGTATAGTTCGAGACACTTTGCAGCATAAACTGAAAGACCGTACAATAACTTAGGATTACAATTAATTAAAGATAGGATGGTCTAGGTTCATTCTTGTGTGTATCGCATCTTTACGTAGGGCTTCTGATGACAATTAATCAAACTTTTGGTTAGTCTTGCAATGGAGCTTGGCCTTGACATGAGGGCCAAGTCGCTAAACACTTAGCAATTACCTTGAATCGTGACGCTAATAAAGAAATGTTATTATATTGTTTGCTATAGTGTGAGACATTGGGTGTAGATCTGGTTGAATTGCCTTCTCCTTACGTCTAATAATTAGCAGTCGCTTAGCATGTACAGTGTTATCTATATGGCATGGCATTTGGAAGAGTCGCGAATCCATAAGAAGTTTGGACAGAGGGCGTATGTAGATGTATATCCGGGTAATATTTTAGTACTGGGGAAGTAGTGTAAGATAAGCAGCCAGCCTCAAAAGCAGGTTCGAAAGCTTTGCTTACTGATTGGGCTGATGCACAACTAGATGTTCCAAACTTGAATATCTGACTTATAAGCAAAATCCATACTAGTGTGGTCTATCATTCGATGATGCGTTTGCTGATTGGTTGGAGCTTCTTAAGTAGGCTATTTGTTATAGCCGGGCTATTCAGTAGTCGAAGCAAGCGCGGGCGGGCTTGAATAACCATAAAGCAAATGGCAGCTGAATGCTTTAACTTGCGAAAGTGGATGTTTTGGGTCTCGATATTTTTTTGACGGGCGAACTATATTTGGATTTTAGTCCTAAAACATATGTATTCCTCTGTCTTCTCAGGATGCCCTCATTTGGGGCTCTGAGTCATAATACTCCATGTCTGGTCCTTCGCCTTCGTCATGGGCTATTGACTCAGAGCCCATTCAGGGTCTTGAGTAAAAAAAAAAAAAAAAAAAAGAAAAAAAAAAAAAAAGAATAAGTTGTTAAGTAATTCCGCAAAAGCATGCCTAAAGAATTTTGGCTCTCCTCAGCTCTTATGAAGCGGATGGCATTCTTTCGCTAGAGTTAGCTCGTCCATAAGTCTTATCAAAGCTCAAAATACTTAGGAAACTAACTCTTTTGTATAGCTTTCGGGCCAGGATAAATCAAATTCAGCTGCGTCTTTTGTGGAATCATGAATGTGCTAATTTAAAAAGATGTGGCTTTAAGATGAAATTCGAGTCTAAATAATACCGAAGAGCGTCAGTTATATCAAAACACAGGCGGTCAGAGTTAAAAAAACAAAAAAAAAAGATCTAAATAGCTTCTCTTAAAGGCCTGCATCGTCCCTGAATGGATCTTTAAGCAAGAGCGATCCTAGCATCGAGATATCGATTGAACTTCAAACCTAAGTCTAGGGCCGTTTATATTAGTTGCCCAGGGCATTTTGTCAGATAATGGCGGGCTTATATCTATCGACCAGTGAACCACACCGAACCAAATCTCAGCCGCTGCACTGAGGAGAATTACATGAGCATGTCTGGACAGTTGAGCTAGGCTGGCGAAAACGCGCTGAAATTATTGATAAAACAATGGGGAAGACTGTAGGTTTATCTCACGATCGATCCAGCGGCCTTTGACGTGCTTTCGTGCTATCAACTCTAGTTCGTTGCCATGTTTTAGCTGCTATGTACAAGATAGGGGGAAAAGAAACGAATGTCGCCGGATTGTAGCTTGTCGTTTCCAACGGCGGGGAATTAAAGTAGCATGTCATCTCTACTGACAGTGATAGTTTATCTAAGAGGTCTTAAGGCAAAAAAAAACGCAGTCGAAATTTTAGGGGGGTCCAAAATAACACCATACAGAGCAGGGGCTGAGAAATGTCTGCCTCGGCTGTTGGCGAATGATCTTAAGGGGCCGTCTAAATTGATGTGGGCTTAAGACCCTTTGCTGTCTGTAAAAGGCAACGGCACAACTATTATCGTCCATGCAGTCTTGGTTGTGCTGCTTAAACGGACTATACGGATGTAGCGGTACTAAATGACGTCGCGCGCCCCTCAAGGACAGCATCTCAGGTACGGATTCGATGAACGATAGACGATAACTATCATAAACGGAAAAGCGACGCCTGGCTATCCGGCAAATCGTTCAAGACTTGCCGCCTTCATATGTAATCTTTATGAATGTCCTCGTACGACTTCGCTTTAGAACAGACGAGTTATTAGAATAGTCTAATTAATTGATCAACGCAATGTACTCCGAGTACCGCGCGGCTAACTAAAATTGCAGTCACTCCGCCCCCGGACCGTGTGTGGGCGTACTGGGCGATAGACTTGTACGAGCAATTGATAGAAGGGAAAGGGGGGGGGGGGTGGGTGGGGGTGGGGTTGGGTGGTGTGGTGTGGGTTGGGCCTAATATAAATGAATAATAAAAAAGGATAAAATTTCAGCTAGGATGACGCTCTGTCAGGTAATCTTCTTCATAAAGTAAGTCGCACATGGCCGGCTCCCTCCCCTCCGCCCCCCTTTCCCTCCATCCCGCCACCTCCCGTGTTGCCCCGGGCCCTCCTTTCCCGAAGGAAATAAATACCATGAATGCAAGGCTAGTAGCAAATCTTCGGGTATGTTCTTAATGGCGGATACAGTCGAGTCCATATATAAAACATATAAGAGATCTTCCATTTATTTTGTTTGTCTATAGCGCTTGTTATTTTTCCTTGCATTTCTTTTTTTCTTCCTAGGTCTTCAGAATACTGTAAACATCTAGAGATGACAAGGTTGTTGTATGTTGTTGTTGTTGTACAGAAGTTGGGCTAACATGGTTAATTCTGGTACTTGATTTTGATTCTGCATAGAATCACAGTATTTTAAGAATTACAATTTCCCATTTTTTTTTTTGCTTTAAGTCCGAGTTGTTCTCTAGTTTATAAAAGAAGTTATGTGAAGGTCAGGGGTAGAAGTGCTGTGTTGGGTCTTGAATGATGATTATTTTGGGGAGTCCTTACAGTACAGGAGGCTAATTCCCAAGGAAGCGGGATACTGACTAAGGAGAAGGGCGCTTGGAGAGTGTTTGGCAAGGCGACCTTTGTGGTGTTTCTTCTTCAAAGCTACTATTGATGTCTGACTGTTAATATATATCCATAATAATAATAGGATAATAAATAATATGAATCATAATAATACTAATAATAATATAATTTTATTGATTTGGCGTCAAAAGAAGATGTCGCGGGAGGGGAGGAAGTCCCCTCCTAGCTAATGTGTGGGGAGCAACGAGTAACTAATGACCTATGTTAACATTTAGGCTGGAACAAAAAAACCTACTGAATTGTGATTTATTATACATTTCTTTAAAAACTTAGCGGGTCCGTTGGGACATGGCAATTAGTAGTTTGTGTGTGAGATCGAACCGATATCAAATGAGGCGACCTTTCTCTTTTTACAAGCTCTGCTTTGCAGTCTAGACCGTGGAGGGATTTCCTGTACTAATTTTTAGGCTGCAGAAAACCAGGTTATCACCTTCGCCTGTAACAGGAGAAGTCGCGCCCCCCCCCCCCCCTTGTCCGGGGTCCTTCCAATGCTGCTGCCGAAAATCTTAAACAGGTACATGTGATTGTAAGCCCTTCAGTGAAATTATAATATCTCAACGGAAATATGGGAATTATTACAGCGGGGACAGATTTACGAAAACAAAAGTTCGCTGATATCCAAGAAAACTTCACTCAACCCCAGCACGTTTAAATTTTATTTGGACCTACAAAATTCATAATTTAATCTGACAACTTATTTATAATAAGAATAACATCTCATACATATATACACTACCAGTTTTGATAGGTTTAATAATTATCATTCAGTTTTTAGAGCGGTAATTTTAGATTGTTTCTATTTTATTCACTGATTAGCTCATGGGCTACGCTGCGGCGCCTCGTGTTGCTTTTATTGTATATGGCATACAGACGTTTTTTTACTGCAATCATATAATAAATAGTAATGATATAAATAATAATGAGATAGTAATAGTAGTAATAATAGTAATAATAATATATGATGATGATGATATGATGATGATGATGATGATGATGATGATGATGATAACAAACTGGTACGGTTACCATTTTTGCTGTAGCATAAAAAGGTGGAAGTTAAAAGATTTATTGGTAGAGTGGTTTACATTACCTGGTGCATAACGCTGAATATTACAAGTTCTCTTTTCTTTTTTCTAGGTAATATGGCGGAAATGATGTCTCATCAATAGAATGACAGCCTTAATTCAGTAACAAAATGATTAGTTGGTAAAATAAGAGCTGAAGAAGTAATTGAATGCGGGTAATAAGTAATGCGGGAAATGAATAATAATGCGGCTATGAGTTAATGAGTATAGAGAAAAATGTAACAAGGGGATAAATAAGGCTGAGTCACTCAACACATTTCTTTTGACTCCATTCTTTATTAAAACATCAAGTAACAATGTAAATAAAAGGAACCCAAGCGAAATTTGGGATTCAACGTCAGTGAATTGAGGGTGGTAAAGGGGGGGGGGTGGGGGGGGGGGGGGGGGCTAGATTCACGTTTCACGGAAATAAAACGGTCCTTTCACAATTCACGAAAAACAAAGGCATAATGAAAATCACGGTTTCACGCGAATTAAACATTATCTCTCGTTTCACGGAAAATATTCTTGCAAAATCACGCTTCACGGCTACTATGAAAATCACGATTCACCAGGAAAAAATAGTCATTTCACATTTCACGGGAAAAAAAGGGCCGATCACGAGTCACAAAAATACCCTTTACCACCCTCTGAATTGTCTAATAAAACACTGATGGCAAAACCCGCAGACCAGTTTGCGCGAATAAACAAACTGGATAGCAATAGGACATAATGTGAAAGTTAGCAAAGTCCATTTACACAGACTGAGACCTTAACAAAGTAACATCTTGATGGGCGAGATCGATGGTTCGCATGATACCAATTTTTCTATTTTAAGTCATATGACTTTGCTCTCCATGAGTTTCTCGCAGTTCAGTGGATAGGGTGCCCGCCCTGTGTTCGGGTGGCCATGGTCATTTGTTTTCTTTGTTCCACGCTCTTGTCATGTTGATCAATTTACCGGTTTCACATTAATGCAGCCTTGTATGGAATGAAATCAGTGACAAACTTCAAATATTATAAAATCATGTTGCACGAGTAATCACAGGTGCCGATTACCGGATGCCTATTAGCGAATTATGGAGTAAACTTGGCTGGTCCAATCTTAAAGAGATGAGAAACAAACAAAAGCCCCATAACGTTCAAAAGTTTAAATGGTACAACCCCAGCGTATTTAGAAGATATTTTTTTATGAGAAATATCAGGGCACCGGAGAAAATCCTTGCCAAAATCTTTTAAAATTTACTCACTGGCTTTAGCGAAGCCTCTTTAAGGTGTTCAGTTAGTTGGGTAGCAGTGGGGAAAACAGGGCGAAGAAAAAAAAAACGCGGCGAGATGAAGCGAATTAGTAAGTAGGTCGCATGCGTCATCTAAAGACTTTAATGTCAACTAAAAATGGGTGCAGGGCAAAATGTTAAGCCACAAACGAGCGTAAAGACGCTGATTCGTTGTTAGAGAGCGTAGTTTCGGACACTGTCAGGTTGATGGCAGAAGTAGTGTCAAGCTTGATGGTGGTTTAAATGTGACGGGGTTTGCGTATACGGCGATTACTTGTATGTGGGGTCAAGTGTGCAAGTTTGCCATTGCTCGGGATAAAGTTGTTGGGGCATAGAGGTCAAAGATTTTTAAGTGATGTTGCTGGCAACGTATTAGCTCGAATTGGATCCGTTTACTTACTTAATCCTCTTCTTGCATGCATGTCCGCACATCAAGGTTGCCACCGCCCTTTTTCCTTGAGCTCCCGTTCAACTAGTACTGATCGTCTCCATTTCTCCTTGATTCTTCCTCGCTTTCTTTTTTCCATCTGGAGTCCAGCGCATACCCACCCTCGGGATTGCTGTCGAGGGCATCCTAAAATATGCCCAGATCCATAGTTCGAGATCTTGTTTCGCCAGTAGATCCCCAGTATTCTTTTAAAGCACTTATTTTGAAGGACTTCTAGCTTCTGACATACGCTCTTAGGTACTTTCTAATATTCTTCCCCATGGAATAGTACACTCTGGACTGTGCTTTGCAGAAACGAACCTTTGTTTTAAGAGTAATTAATGCTGCTGTTCCTCCATATGCTTTCCAATGACGTAAATGCACTTCTTGCTTTGCAGATTTTTGCATTAACCTCTATTTCGGAGTCCCCGTCTACTGCCACTTTGGTTCAAAGATATGTCAACTCTGCTACCTGTTGAAAGTCCTTACGGTTCTGTTGTTCGGCAGTTTGTTCGCAGTGACTTCGTTTTAGTAGAGTTTACCTTAAGCCCAATTTTCCCCGCATTTCTAAAATCATCTTTGCTTTTGCGTTAATGTCATTGAGACGATAATGACAACAGCACGACATCATCGGCAAAATCAAGGTCTTCTAACATATCCGTAAAAGTCCACTCTATACCTTTCGGCCTTCCTTGCATTGTTTCCTTCATACGCCAGTTTCTGTTAAGAGTGAATAAAAGGAGGGAAAGAATACAACCTTGTTTTACTGCTATATTGGCTTCGAATTCTTTTATCAAGTACGTAGATGGCCTTAGATTTTAATTAAATCACCGTGCAATGGCTGGATTATGCTTGCAATCTTAGTTGGAACTCTATAGTATCTCAATATAGCCCATAGGGATTCTGGATGTACACTGTCAAATGCCTTTTCGAAGTCTATAAAGTTTTTTATACACCGGTGTGTTTCATTTGTGCACCGTTCCAGGATCTGCCTTAAGGTAAAAATTAAGGTAAAAATTCATCTTGTCTAACTGGAAAGCCTGCTTGTTTTCTGCGCAAAAATGGATTTACTGCAAACATTCTGTCGAGGATCACTCTGGTGAATGCTTTACTCATAATGGATACGTAAGGTGAATCATCTCCAGTTGTTACAGAGACTAAGGTCTCATTTCTTTGGTAGAGTTACAATCAACTGATGAAGTTGTCCAGATACCTAGGAACACTTCTGTTTCCCATCTCTTTGAAGATCTTAGTCAAGACAGTTGCAGCGACTTCTCACCCGGCCTTCAACATCTCAGTATTTATACAATCGGTGCCTGGTGTCTTTTTATTGAAGGTGCCTGATTGAATATTTTACTTCATCAAGGGATAGAGGATTGGTGTCCACATCCAGGTCGTTGTAATTTTCTGGGATGCTGGGATGTATGCTGGGTGGTTCTTTATTGAAGAAGTCAAATCGAATCTTAAACATCAACCCCCCCCCCCCCCCCGGGCAACACCCGGGCATTTGAATTTGTGGAAAATTTTTGTTCAAATTCCCCACTCCCGAGACCGAAAAGCTGTCCAAATGCCCCATCACAAGTCCATTCCAGGTGATCAAATGCCCCCACCCCCGGAAACTTTTCAGTAGCTTTTGTTATGCTCCGGAAGCTGTGTATGTAAATATGGTTGAATAGACAGCACTCTTACATGCCAAAGATAATATAATTGGTTCTTGAATACCTTCAAATACAGAGCAAAGCTTGTGCTGTGCAAGCCTTTGCTTTTCAGCCAGTCCGCCACGCTTTGAATGCTTCAGGGCTTGTCTCCGCCATGATTTATCACGCCACGTGGAATCAGTGCGGCTCGTAACATGAAATTGAGGCTAGCGATCAAATTCCCCACCCCCTATGAGTAGTGATCAAATGTCCCGCCCCCAGGAAGACTAAGTTCATCAAATGCCCTCCCTCCCGGGCAGGCAAGACGTTAAATACCCGGGGTATGCCCGGTTGGATGTTTAAGCTTCGATTTGACTGGTACATTACGCAGCATGCAAATGACGAGTGTCATTAATCGATCACGCATGTAAACAATAACCTATTCACGTTTACATTCGCAAATGTCCGCCACTAAAATTAGGAGAAGTTTCACATGCCTTATATATAACTTTTGATCTTTCCACAACTGTAAGTAAATCAGTACCGAATCATATGCGGGAAATAACAGTTTTGCTTTAAAAAGATCTACCATGCAGTGCTGTCAAGCGTTCACCAGCATGTGAATAGTGAACTCAAACAAGGAGAACATTTTTTCCCTCGACACTTTTAAAGCGGGTTTTCAAAGAGCATTTGAGCCATTTCTAAGGGGTTTCCAAAGTGTTTCCACATTCTAAAAGGTTTCAAAGCGTTTCAAAGTTCAAGGAATTGCTTCAAATATTCGGCTTTAGTCATGGGAATTTGTACAACCCAATTCCGTTGCTTTCAAACTCTTCGCCCTCGAAAACGTGGCTTTTTACACGAAACATGATTTTCTCTTCCACATCGATACCACTTTGATGGTCGAAGTTCTTCCGAATCGAAAGGGCCTCGATTTCGATTACTTGAAATCGAGGCAAATACGGTGATACACATACATCCAAAAGATCTCAAATCAGACTGGTTTCTGGCGCAGGCAACGCAGGCTGGTCACGTACGCGACCGAAATAAGTCTGCTGCGAAGCCTGGTGGCTTCGAATTCGCAGCAAAAACTTATTGACTCCCCATCTGACGCCGTAAGACACGACTTATAATTGACAACTTAACCCCAGACGAGCGACAAGCACTACGTAACATAAACGGAAACTGCAGGCCATAATTATCAAACCGGCAGAAGAAGGCCCTAAGATAGACAGGACATGGTACGTAGAAAAACGTAAGGACAGCTTAATGACGCCAAGTTCTACAGAAAACTAAAAGACATTATTAGCCAAATTCAACAGAGAGTTACTACTTACGTTGAACGCATGTTAAAAAACGGCTGCATCGACCAAAATGCCGAACAAAAACTTATAAAAACTAACGGCCAACCTGGACGTTTTTACATTTTACCTAAAGTACACGCACAAAACCGGCAGCCCTGAACGTCCCATAGTTTCATCTAACAGCCACCCTACAGAACGCATCTCGCAATTCGTCGACTATCACATTAACCCTCTCGCCCCTTCCTTGGATTCACACATTAAAGACACAACTGACCTCCTTAAAGTTAACAAATCCTCTCTACCTCGAACGCGTCTCACATTATACACCAACAGCTGACACAACAAAGGAATTGTTGCTTGCCGTCGTTTCCTTGATACTCGTACTAAAAAACACATTCATACTGAGATACTTAGCGACCTCTCACGTATGATACTGATCACAAACAACTTCACATTTAACCAAACAACACTATATCCAGATCCATGGCGCTGCTATGGTGGCCTCGATCAGTTTGAAAACAAGAATTCGGGACGGTTTTGCATAAGTATCCGAATCTCTAATGGCGTTTCTGAGCTCTTACTGTGTGCTGTAATGTTGTGTTACATGGATGGGCAAAAACCGAGCCCGGAATGTACAGGATCGAAGCCAGTTTGTTCTGTTCGAATGTTGGAACTTATCGAACAGAACAACGCTGAAGGTGGAAATCGCTCATATCCCGGTAAAAACCTACAAAGATTTTGGACACACCGCAGGTACGTTGCTCTGTGTAATGACTTGGTTTGTGTCGTAAAAACTATTAAGAATGTGGAATTTAAAAACCGAAACAGAATTCACACTTTTTAGGTCCTCCGAAGCTTCGAAACAAACTAGTTTTCAGGAACTATATAGGACCTAAATTAGATCGATGGCACATGAAGCTTGCCGGTGAAATTTGAAATGCATGTGTGGATCTACGAGACAATTTTTTTCTGTAATCGGAAGAACAAAACATAGCGTTATGTATAATTACGCTTCAACTGTACGTGTCGATTCGACCTTTTTGGTGATGGGATACTAGTTCTGTTAAATAAATGTCATTCAATTCTGCATGACTGTATTATATTAAAAATACAGTCGAAGCGAACAAGGAAATTTTATTGAGATCTGATCAAAACTTGCTCAAAATTTGGCCATGCTCCAAAGGACCAGCACACCCCACCAATAACTGTGGAGAGTATGTCAGGGGTACCGTGGAAATGTCGGTGGCTTGGACAGTATTGAAACTATCAGATTGAAATTTGTTCTTTAGAGAGAGTTAATAGAGGGGACTGGTTATGAAAAAAAAAACAACAACAATGAAGCAAACAAAGATGCCAAAATTTCTGTTAGAAGGTCCACGACCGTGCATAAGCTTTTGTTTTGCGTTTATATGTTAGAGTGTAAACGTGAAGTTAGTGACGCTTGACATATGACGTAGCGTCTTTACATCCGGGACAGTTTACACGAGGACGATGTACAGCAAAATGATTGTATGAGTTTTGTTGAGCGACAAATACAATGCTTGAAGTGCTGCATTTTTGTGGTTTTATTATCCGTGGGTAACACATACTCTGTGTTGTGGGGCCCAAAATTATATTTTGGAAACTATGCTTTTATAGGAAAGCTTAGTTTTGGTATGCCAAGGTTAACGCACAAGTGTGGAACACTCGGTTCTCGAACGCCTTTTCCGTTTGCCGTGGAAACTTTTTATTCTTGAACCTTTTCTTTTGTCGTTCACCTGTGATAATGTTTGTGTCGTCCTTGCGACCTTGCCTTCTACCTCCCCTAGATAGATCCAAGCTTAAAGATTATTCTATTTTCCTAGTTTCTAATTGGTTAATCTCTGCTTGCCTTATCGACGGCTAGTCAGCTGCTTTCATTAAGGATTTGTATCCGAGTACTTTGTTTTGTCCCATCTGGTTTACCCCTGGCGTTAGTTCCGGGCGAAGCTAGAGCTAATATAAAAGTGGGTACGTTGTAAGGATTAGTTATTAGTTCCAGTAGTTGTACCAGCAGCAATAGCTGTTAACGTTGTAACGCTTTAGAGGTCTACAAGGATAAACTGTAAAGAGTCTCCAGTCAAGAGTCTCGGTTCCTCTTGTTAAGCGAGTGCCAGTAGAGTCGCCTACATTTGTATTCACTCGAGTCATACGACCGCCTCTTCGCCTTCTAAATTAAACTAGACGCATATTTTGCGTTCACTCGGGCTTTGAGTTGGAGATAAACATTGTTTTTGTTGCACGTACTTCGGTAAGGCTTTTTTCAGTGTAATTATGGGTTTATCTTGTAACTGTTTTTGTCTCGGTATGCTGGAGATGCAGGGTTACTACTTATGTACACAGTAAACAGAAAACATATATGTAGTGTGAAGACATTTTTTTTTCCGGGTTGGGTTAATTGCAAACAAAATGGAGTGTTTATCGGAAGCAAACCTAAGCGCGGGGTGACCGGATAGGGGGTCACAGGGTCTACCTGGGATGAACTTTCCGGAGTGTTAAAGTGGTACTATGATCAAAAAATCATTTCTATTTTTTCTTCAGATTTTGAAAGTGTGTTCGCTTAACACCTAACTGGCAAAGTTTTGAGCTTTGAGTTTTATTCGAAGGCTGTTTATTTTGAGTGTAAGTTTTGGATTTCACGGTCCGCCATTACTCACGTTCAAAACTGACCGACAGGACATCAGAGGGTTGGATCTAGAGAAAATGACGTCATTTACTCACTAGCTTAAGATTTCAGCGTGTAAACGCAATTTATTATATATGCAAAACACGGGTTTTAAAATGTAATTTG
>JAHPZR010031681.1:0-22612 GCA_019787425.1 Platygyra sinensis | reverse complement strand
ACCTGGAGTAACCCTTATAGTAAGGACGACATCACTCCTTTAAAATCGTGTGAAATTTGTTAGCCACGCAAAAGAACCAGATTGCTTTTATCAGAAAAAGGTTTTACGGTACTTCATATTATAACCGTGCGGTTGAACTGGTAATGGAACTACATCCAGTCAAGTCCCTAGAATGCATACGTTCAATAAGTTAGTCAATATAGTAGGCTGTTGTCGGATTTATCCTCTCTTTTTAGAACACGCTTCAGATTCCGATCGGCAAGACCTTCTGTCAGAACTGTCAATCATGAAAAAGCTACCTCCGCATCGACACGTAGTCAGGCTCCTGGGCTGCGTCACCAGATCAGGTATTTTACCCGGTGATTAAAAAAAGTTTACATTACCCGTTGTGTCCTACAAGTTTAACCTCAGTTGATGAATAATTTGCCGATCAAGCCTCCTCGGTCAAAAGGGCTGAATAATACGCTCGCTCTGTTTTTTGTTTTTTTAACAACAACCACAACAGCTTTATTTATCCCTTATTTAAATAAAATTAGATTAAATTACAGTGACATACATGATAGTTAATTTTTAAAAAAATAAGGGTAACTGACAACCTGAAATAACCTGAAATAGTTATAAATGCCAGGTTGCCAGTTAATTATATATATATTACAATTTGAAGTCGGTAGCTAATTAAGTAAACACACACACAGACACATTAAATACAGCAAAAGAAACTAAAGAGATTAACATTAAATAAATATAAAAGGTAAAGGTAAAGTCTGCATACGAGCCAAGTGGCCCATGAGGCCGGCGTTTATCCCGGTTTCTGTAGCATTAAGCGACTGAGAGTATCTCCGTTTCCCCCCCCCCCCCCCCCCCTGGATGGGATGCTAGTCCATCGCAGGGTTACCCCCAGCATTAAATTCACCGGTACCCATTTATACACCTGGGTGGAGAGGGGCACTGTGAGAGTAAAGTGTATTGCCCAAGAACACAACACAATGTCCCCGGCCAGGGCTCGAACCCGGACCCGGACGACTGCATTAACCTACAGCTATTTGCCTAGGAACGCCGGTCAAGAATGTTATGAAGTCATTATCAGATTTCATTAATAATTGTTAATTAGATGTTCTTTCAGATTTAATTTAAATGAGGAAAGGGAAGAACTTTTGAAATCGTCATCTATAGCGGAGTTCCATATCATAGGGCCTTGAAAACGAATATTGAATTTTCCATAGTTTGTTCGTACCTTAGGAAGATAGTAAGACAATTTAGAAGCGTGCCGTGTATTATATCTATGGACCTGGTCTACTTTAGTAAAGAAGGAATTGAAAACAGATGGTAGTAACTGATTATGATATTTATACATAAAAACTCCAATATGGTACTTGACAAGATCAGGGAATATAATTATAGCTAGTAACTTAAACAGGGGGTTGGAGTGGTTATTATTATTTATAACATAGATAGGACCCTGCGCGCGCTCTGATTGGTCAAACACCTATGTTTTATCAGAGTATAAAACATAGAAAAAGCGTGATTTATTGTTTTGCGCGCGCAAAATCTATATCATAAAGCAAATGAAAAAGCCTAAGCCGTGTATTGCACTGTGATAAAACACTCCAGTCATTTGAGAACACTCGAGAAATGTAGAAAACACTCGCCTGCGGCTCGTGTTTTCTACATTTCCCTCGTGTTCTCAAATGCCTGTCGTGTTTTATCACGGTGTAATACACTGCTTAGGCTTCTTTATTTGTTATATATATTTATTTAGTGCATTTATGGATCAGGAGAAGCAGTAAAGGGCCGTGAACACTCAAAGCAAGAAATTAGCAACCAGTCCAGCCATCTACGACATCTTAGACTTCGCGCTTGCTCACTCAATAACTCGTATATTGCAGTTTATATAATAACCAAATCAATGCGCGCGCTCTGATTGGTCAATCAGCTGTGGGTTATTGTGCCGGTAAACCCACGGAAAAAACGCGCGTCTTCTGAATTATTATATAAAAGCAATAGACCACAAGTTTTCTATGAGTTATAGGCTGATAAACCACTTGGGATGTTGGTAGAACACGAGAAGAATTTGTAAACCACGAGCCGAAGGCGAGTGTGTTTACAAAGGCGAGTGTGTCACTCGTCGCCAAATTCTTCTCGTGTTCTACCAACATCCCTCGTGGTTTATCAGCTTATAACCCATAGAAACTTGTGGTCTATTGCTTAAATAGTCAGGCATTGTGAAGTGCGTGGAGGCAATAAGCAGCGTATTTCATGCAGATGTAACTAACATTTTGGACACAAACCCGATTCAAAATGTGCAGTTGCAGAAACTTTCCTGGGGCTCAGGGGTTCTGTAAGACCAAAACATTTATAGAAATTTATGAAACTTAATTGGAATTTCCAGAGGGGTGGTGCTAGGGATCTTAAAAAAATTTCCTCCCGTGGGTGAGGTATGGATATTAACTGGAACTACGCAATGTGTTTTTTCCGTTATGACAGCTAATCTCCTGGTAATTGTGGAGTTTGCTTGTCACGGTGATCTGCTTGGTTATCTACTAAAGAGCCGAGGCCTCCCTGACACATATTACCAGACAACTGGTAAGCTCACCAGAGTTACAGCAAAGAAGATGATGGTGTTCGCCTGGCAGATTGCTGATGGAATGAATTTTCTCGGCGAAAATAAGGTAAAGAGAGTAAAAGAAAATTACATAGAACAAAATGAGGGGAAATTGTATCTAAATGTCATCGCTCGCCAACAAGAGAGCGAATAAGTTCCACCAGATCTTGTCTCCTATATCTGCTTCCACATTAACTAGGCCTATATCGTTAGGGCGCGTGAAATTGTAATCCGGATGTTCCGAGTTCAAATCCTCCTCCCTTCCACAAGATGGATTTGTGTTTGGTGATCCCATCTTCAACTCCTCCACACTTTTTAAATTGCCAAATAGTCAGCCTCCCTCCAATTGGGATTTTTATCACGTTTCTGATCTGTTCAATATACTTGTTTACCGGTTTCTTTGTTCCAAATTAGTACAGCAGTTCTAAACATTTCGACATTTCAATAAAGTGATTTTTTCTTTTTTTATGATCTCTAAGGTGGTCCACCGTGATTTGGCTGCTCGCAATGTGTTGGTAGCAAATGGAAATGTTTGTAAAATTACAGATTTTGGCCTGGCCAGGGAAGTGCACGAAAATGACATGTATACAATGAGAGCTGGGGTAAGTAAGATTTCAAATTATTCCACCAGCCGGTTACCTTCCAGCTGGATGTAAATGTCAATAGATATTTATAAACTTTTACGAATTAGGCTTCTTGTAACACGTGGGTATATTAAAATCGTGGAGACACAGTGGCTTCATGCTTGCTTAGTGAACTCGTCTCCGGATCGAGCCCTGGCCGGGGACATTGTGTTGTGTTCTTGGAAGACACCTCACTCTCACAGTGCCTCTCTCCAACCAGAAAGAAAAATGTGGGTAAGTAAACCTGAAGATAAAGTTCTTTCTTCTTCATATACCCGGCGTTTCCAACCTAAATATGAGACAAGTTGATCGTTCAGATCGGACAAACGAAATCGAGTTCCATAAGTTTGCGTTCTACTGCAGAGTTTTACAGTGAGTATTTGTTTCTTTCTCTCCTGAGGGTCGGTTGCCAGCAAAGTGGACAGCTTATGAGGCACTTCTGCATGGCGTTTTCACAACTCAAACCGACGTGTGAGTGCAAAATTACAATTTTAATACTCAGTAATCGCATAGCCATACCACGATGCAGTTTCTACCGTAACTGATGCTGTTGCTACTGCAACTATTAAATTTTCTTTATTCCCGAAGGTGTCAAGCCGTAAGGCAAGTGTGTCATTAATGTTCATACCAACATGATTTTGACGACTTCTGTGATCTATAACTGAACAGACGCACAGCAACATGGAATATATTTTTTTATATAGTAAAGAAAAGTGTTAATGAAGTCATCTATATGTCTGTCCTCTGACAGATCGTAAGTAAAGACTAATTAAAATGCCAGAATGATTTGACCCATTATATAATCTTTTCTTAAAGGTGGAGTTATGGAGTTGTCATGTACGAAATTTTCACTCTAGGTGAGCTGTGACTAAAACAATGGTAGCTTATTTCCACTTTTGTGCTATCATTGAAGCATGCATGTGATTGAATTTAATAACAAAGGCTTTTGACTAGCTTCTCTTTATTACAGGGAAAAGTAGTACACTTGCCTGCAATTTCCATTATATTTAAATTGCAAAATTGGCCTTAATTATATTGTAAAACTCGAAAATCTTTTTATATCTGAAAGCGCACTTATCTCGCGCTTCGATATTGAGGACCCTAGAACCTGGAAATCTGTCTGATTAACATGTAATACGCCACGCAACCTTTCAGAGCCTATTTCGTGTTGTTATTAGTTTACTGCATTTTACCATTTTATTCGAGTGTTTAGAACTTTGTTAATCTTGGGCCCACAGTAATTGGCGGCAGCTGTTGTGGACACCCTGCCACAACCCAGTAGTTGTTTTCTTTGTTTTTGTCCTCATGTTTGTTAATTATTAGTTTATTAGAAGGCGAAGTTTAATAAATAAATAAATAAATAAATAAATAAGTATGCTGAAGTACAACAGGACTGGTTCTAATCTTGTTTGTTTCAGAATGTCCTGAACTGAAAAAAAAGAGAACCGAGCTTTTAACAGTTCTCCCGTGGTTAATGCTGTTAGAAATGAAAATCGACGCTCAATTAGACGACGTCTTATGTTTATAAGTAATTGTAGATTTTATTTTTCCGCACTAATAACTTTGTATTCGCGTTTTCCTGTTTAGGTGGTGAACCATATACGGGAATTAAAGCACGTGACGTTGTTTATTTACTTGGAAAAGGATACAGAATGCGACGTCCAAGGCACATCGACAAGGAACTGTAAGTACAGCTTATAACCATCCAGTCAACAGTTTTCTCTACAAGTCTAGACGCCTTGAAACCATCCAAATGTTATTATTTAGAAAATATCCCAAAGAAAATACGCGTGGGTCAGCTATCGCGCATGGAAATCGAGAACGAATAACTGAATTGTTTTCGTATTAATTAACTATATTTAGTCGTTCTAAACTTTACTTTAATCTTCTTGACAGATACATCAAAAGCGCAAAGAAGTGGCCTTCATTTTGTTAACAAGCGTACACTGCTACGCTACTCACTATCCACGGCAGTAGTCAGTAGCGTAGCCAATCAGAGAACGGCATCGTGATAGAACGCTAGAAGATTTATTCTAAAACTCGATAGAAACACGGTACATGTTTTCTCTCTAAATTTAGGCATCACTGGCTTTAAAATTACTAACGTCGAAGTTGGTTTAACTACAGTGCATAAGCTGTCATCAGACCAGCCAGTCACAAAGGACACAATACAGTGAATCAATCAAAGTTCGAACTAATTACATGAAGTTTACACAAAGCGCGGGAAAATCCTTGCGAGTGAGTCACGATTGGTTTTGGTTTCTCTTCTGATTGGATGAAAAAATGGCGGGAATTTTTTAAGCCAACCATGTAGCGTAGTTGATGCAAAACCAATTACGACACTCAAATGAAAACCGCTCTAACATAAATATCATACGTAGTAACGGTAAGATATTAATAGTTAGAACCTTGGTTAGGAAACTTTTTTATATAGCAAAACCAGCCAACACCTTTAATTACTAGCGCCTGGCCATATTGTTCATGCTTACGATGCGCTAGCGGAAACTAATTTCAACAAGTACTGCGCATGCTCTATCCAATTCATTCCACGGCACTTTTGGATGACTGCTAAAGTCAAAGAGAGTGAGTGTGTAAATGAATGTGGTTTGTCTCATTCCCTCGTTGTAGGCATGCAGTTATGTTGTCATGCTGGAACGAAGATCCTTTGAAGAGACCCACTTTCAAGGCTTTGCAAGAGACACTGGAAAAACTGGAAAAGCAGCAAACGGTATGATTCCAGACGTTAATTTTTGTCAAGGACCACCGTGAACAAAAAAATAAGTAACAGAATCCTCTCACTGTAGAGGATCTAATCAAGCTATAAAAGTTGAATAATAGGCAAAAAATTAGTAAGGCTTCATGACCACATTATAAGAATATCTGTTTCCAGTATTTCGTGAAAGGCACAGCCTTCCTTTTTTCCAGGGTGTTACAAAGAAACGGTATACATGGCTGTCTGTAGAAATTTTTAGTCCAGAAACAGTTAAACTAAAATGGTGACTTTATAAAATGTAAAATGTTTTCTTAAACTGTTGACAGCCTTGAAAACAATATTTTGGTGGACTCAAGAATGTTAAAATCATTTTTTTTTTTTAATTAGAAACGTGTGTTATTTGTCAGTACAGTTAATCATACCCCCCCCCCCCGGTTTTTCTCGTTTAATATGTAATTAATTTTCTCGTTTAATATCGAAGCAATTTCCGCGAGTACCGATTTCAGCTCTCTGAAAAATTGACAAGTGCAAATTTATTCCCAAATTAAACCAAAAAACCGTTTGATTGCGGTAATTAATAACTTGATGAACACCCCTGAAACCAGTTCGCGTGGAGGAAGTTGCTGGAAGCTCTTTCTTAGCCACTTTTTTTTCTTATTCGAGAAAACGTTTTCTCCAAGTTCGCGCATAAAATTTGCCGTTCTCATTTTAACGCGCCATCATTGGCTTATAATATTTCCTATTATCTTTCAGCCAATCATAATCCAGAATTACACCTATGTGCTAACACCTTTTGTACTGGTGTTACACTTGCGCTGCAACGGCACTCTCCGGCCAATCCGAATTGAGTAATTTTTGCCTGTATATTATTATTTTTGTTAATTTGGAGTATTAACTGTTTCAAAGGATTCCGTTGGATTCTATAAATCGGAGTCTCTTTATAGTTCGTGTACCTTGCTAGTGCAAACATAGGCATGTGGGTGTAGAGTAAATTTTCGCTGAAAAGTATTCTGTGGAACTGAAAGATGTGGTTTTGTTTTCAAAACAAAAAGAATTCAATTTTGTAGTCCTAATTCTACTATTTATATCCATTTCAGGGTTACATAACTCTTCAGGTCGTTTACAGACGCCAGCTATGTCAATGTTGACCATGCAGTGGGAGACACAAGTCCGAAGATGAAGCCACTTCTAGTGCCTATCGATTTAACGCAGTTTCGAACTAGTTCAGTTTTGAAAATAGCTCAACGCAATACACCTGTTTGAATTGAAGTTCCGCTTACTTTCCCCTGAGTGCAAGTGCTGTTTGTCAGCGGACTAGTTTCTAGTTACAAGCAAATTGACCGGCCTTAACAAACCCTGTTTACTTGTACAAAAGTTTAAAATCTCCCGCCAGCGACCATTTCACGGTAAAACAATTGTAACCGTCCCTGAGATTACAACCTTGGTTTCTACGATTTTAAAAAGGTTTTTTTGAAGCACGTGGCAAAAAAAAACTGATTGCAATGATTCGCTACTGCAGTTAAAATCTCTGAATACAGAGATGAGCAGGTACCTGTTCAGGGGGACTGTGACATATGTATTAATCTCTAATATGTACTGAACCAAAACACGGAGCCTCGGAATCTCTATATGGGTCTTATGTCGACAAATCTGGTACCTGACCACCTTGTACCGACTTTTCACGAGGTGGTCTCTTGAAGTATATTACTTAAGTTACCACTTCTCTTTTTTTTTTTTTTTTTTTCTTTTTTTTTTTTTTTTTCCTTCCAAATCCTCAGGATGGTCGCGTACGAGAGCGTTTAACTTGTGTCGCTTAGGACCTGTGGAAGGGAGTACTCCCTCAGTAAATGACCTAGATAGGTGTGTGCGAGCCCAAGGGTAAGTGTGCTTTTAACCCGTATTTTGTGATCAGCCCTCTGGGATAGCGATTTTGGCCATTTATGGTCTCAAATTGGGTATGGCGTTTTTTTCACTTGATAAGTCTGTAAAAGAGTGGAGGTTTATTTTGAGAAGAAGCTACTTTTCTTTTCATTGTATCGATAAGACGATTTACAAAAAGCCTTCACAAAGCCTTAAACATCAACCTGAACTAGGGAACTTAGTATAACAGGTCCCAGGTCTAAAATAGGGAGTCGAATTTTCGATCAGCGCCTGATGAATAGGGTAGGGAAATCGACAGATTTTGGCCTTAAAAGCAGCGTGAGGGTTTTTGGGGGACGGGACGTACAATCCCACCCAATGGTCTGGGAGTATCCCCCCCCCCCCCCCCCCTAATCCGGGCACCCCCCCCCCCCACACACCACCCCCCAGTCTGTATCCTTTATACCCTTTGGCAAAAAGCAACTTGCAAAATGTTTTGGTAGTCCCATTCTCAATTTTACAAGCTAAGTTTTTAGTTTTAGATCAATTAATTTGTCATTTGTTAAAGCTCAGAGTCTTAAAATCTTAGCATATAATCGGTTTTCTAGGATGTTCGCAGCACCCTTTTGCCGGCTGCGTTAAAGCAACTCTCGTGTTCCTTTTAATTCAATTATTGTTCGATTAAAATCATGAGTATCACATTTCAATAGCTTTGGGCACATAAACTAAAAAAGTTTGTCAGTAAGCTCTTTCGCCACTTACACTATAGCCAGCCATGGCCTAAATAATTTTTACTCGCTTCTCTTTTCAACAAGAAATAAATAAATAAAATAAATAAGAGAGTACATAAATAAAATAATAATAATTTTTTGTGTTCTTGTTCTCGTCTTTTATTCCTTTTGTGTCTATTCATCCAATTCCATTTCAGGTTACTACGTGTTTACATAAATAGAGAGGTTAAGCATGACGTTTACGGCAAACGGCAAACGGCAAAATGAAACTTTTGCCCGTCTGTCTTCAGCTCTCTGTACAGAGAATCAAAATATTTGTATTTGCAGTAAATAGTAAGAGACACTTTTCTATTTGGTATGATTTATTTAAGGATTACAAGAAAGAATAGAAAATCAGAAGTGACCTTTGCCGTTCGCCGTTCTGCCGTAAAAACGTCATGCTGTAAAACTCTTCTAATACCCAAATCACTACGCGTGCTCTGATTCAGTCAATCAGCTATGGTTTTAGTCGTGCCTGTAAACTCATAAAAAACGCGCCGTCTTTCTGAATTATTATATAAAAGCAATAGATCCCACAAAGAAACCCCACATTTCCTATGCATATGGGTTTAGAGACATGGATAGACCACTTGAGATGTCGAGTAGAACCATCGAAGATTCGTAAATCACTGAGTCTCACTGCGGCTCGCGATTTACGAATTCTTCTCGTGTTTCTATTCAACATCCGCGCGAGTTTCACGTTTGTTAGCCTTTATATGAATAACCAAATCAATCGCAGCGCGCTCTGAGTGGCCAATCAGCTGCTGGGATTGATGCGTGTGTGCGGTAAACCCACGGAAAAATCGCGCGTCTCTCTGAATTATTATATAAAAGAGCATATGGACCACAAGTTTTCTATGAGTTTATAGGCTGAATAAACTCACTTGGTCTGTTCAGTAGAAACACTCGAAGAATTCGTAAACCACTCGTCGCCAAATTCCTTCTCGTGTTTCTACCAACACCCCGCGTGGTTTATCAGCTTATAAAACATAGAAAAAGCTTGTTTTATTGTTTTGCGCGTGTAGTTTAAATCTATATTTAAAGCAAATGAAGAAGCTTAAGCCGTGTATTACACTGTGATAAAACCTCGGTCATTTGAGAACACTCGATAAATGTAGAAAGCACTCGTCTGCGGCTCGTCGTGTTTTCTACATTCCCTCGTGTTTCTCAAAATGAACCATGCGTGTTTTTATCACAGTGTAATTACACGGCTAAGGCTTCTTTATTTGTTAAATAAAGCATAGCAACTTGTCGTCTACTGCTTAATTAACTACAGTACGTCGAACCTCCGGTTGCGACCACCTCTCGTAAGCAATCTCTTCAGCGACCAGTGTTTCAAAATACCAAACGTTTCTAAGTCAAATCACTATATTTGGACCCTCTTGTAAGAAATAACCTCTCGTAATCAACCGCGACCACTTCGAGAGCTAAAAGTTTGAAATTTTCTTTTGTGTTTAATCTCCCGTAAGAGTTCACTTGACAGATAATAGATAGTGAAAAAAATGGATAATTAGGTGATGTAACACCGTTTTCCTTACGTATATACAAGAAACTGAAATTTCTCAATGGGAAAACCAGATTTTTTCTCGAAATGGACTTAACGTGAATATGCTTTGGATTGGCGCATGGGTCAAGTATCGGCAGTTATCTTATTTTAATGGGGAAAAATCTGGGACCCATTATGGTCTAAACTCTTGTAAGTGATCACCTCCCATTAGCGACCACCAAGGCTTAACATTTTGGGTGGTCGCTTACAGGAGGTCCGATTGTATTCCAAAATATTGTCACAGTTATGCAGTTATCAATGTTTTCATTTTAAGTACTTCGGACATAACTCTGTTTTATAAAATAGCTGAGCCACTACGCGCGCTCTCATTGGTCGATAGGTGTGTTTAGATGAGAGTATGTAAACACGGTTGTGACGTTTCAGATTTGCCCGTATTTTTAAAGAATTATTTTATAAAAGCAGTAGAGCACTTTTTCCGTGTTTACAGAGCCTTATCTTAACACTCGGAGGGTTGGGAGAATTCTCGAAAGTTATGCAAACCCTCGACTACGTCTCGGGTTTGCATAACTATCTCAACTTCTCCCAATCCTCCTCATGTTTAGATGAGGCTATGTAAACACGGAAAAAGTTCACGCGTGCACGACGTTCTTGTTGGGGACCTTTCGTAAATACGACGGCAACGGCGAGGACGACGCCTGGTTAAAAATGTGTTTCTATTTTACCTTGGAATTATCCAGGATAGCTCAGGATATCTGTCGGTATTAAAACTTGCTGAATATGCTACGAATGCGTTCAGTTCAGAATAGAAATGCGAAAAATTAGCCGCTGCTGTTATCATTTGGTCATTTCACGCTGTTGTTTTGCGCGCGGAGGACGGCAAAGAAATGTACCAAGAATAGACCTTTTTCGTTGTTTTCCCAATACAGATCATGTGATGATACTCAGGAGATCTGATCCTTTGCCTTGTTCATTAAAAAGAGTACATGCAGACGTATTCATGCTTGCATGTACCCTTTTTAATGAACAAAACAAAAGATCAAATCTCCTGAGTATCATCACATAATCTGTATTGGGAAAACAAAACGTACAAGCGAAAAAGGTCTATTGTAACGCACGTGCACAGCAATTCAGTAAGTTTGACGGTATTAAAACCTGCCCCTGCTGAATATGCTACGAATGCGTTCAGTTCCAAATAGAAATACGAAAAATTAGCCGTTGTGGTTCACGGTCTTCCCAACAACGCAGAATTTGGTCATTTCACGTTGCTGTTTTGAAGAGGACGGCAAAGAAATGTTTTAAGAATTATAACGCACGTGCACAGCTATTGTTTTGCTCATTAAACCTTTTGTTTGGTGCCGTTCTCTTTGCCGTTGCCGTTGCCGTCGTGTTTTGCGTAAGGTCCCTAGTGTTTTGCTCGTTAAACTTGTTGTTTGATGACGTTCTTTTGCGTTAGCTTGATTGAGAGCGTAAAGGCCCGTTTACACAGGCGATATTTGTCGCGGCAACTCGATGCAATTTTTGTCGCAGCAAAATTGCATCAAGTTTCATACATGTTCGAAACCCCTGCGATATCGCGGCGACAAATCGCACTGAAAATCGCACCTGGTTTACACACGCATCGAGTTGCCGCGACAAAAATCGCCTGTGTAAACGGGCCTTTGACAAATGCTCAATACCGCAATCTTGCAAACTAAGAACGAACTAATCCGTGGCAACTGAGGTCACCTTCACACTACACCTGAGGAATTTGAGGAGAGGTTTCACTTTGAAGACGCATCAAATGTTTTTCGCCCACTCTGAGGAGGAGTTTGAAAGCACAAAAATAACTGGTCATTTTTATTTGTGTTCGAGGAAAAATCGGGCAGGAAAATCACAGCATCATCGTGATGTCATCGTTTCCAAAAGCTCCGTTTTTAAAATGTCTTCACTAAGATGCAAAGCCAGCGTAGTCTAATTCCTCAGGTTTTAAAAGCGTTTTCGAAAAGCTTCGTTGTCGTGATGTTTTATCAGCGTGGACAGTTGGCCTAACCGGAGAAATAAAGCTGCGTTTTAGCGTGGACGGGGCCTGAGGCTAGCCTGTTGGGTACTTGGCATTGCCCTCTGCACATAAGGCGCGTCATCTTGTCACAAGTAAACATATCAAACCGATTAGCATACTAAAGCAACGTTAACGACCAAAGATCAGCTAATTATATTCTGCTTGGTAATAAATGTAAACAGCTGAAACGAAACAAAGTTGATTAGCAACCGCCATATGCAACTTAAAGTTGTTTCAACCCTGCAACACAACGACCTTTTACCAGGACACTTTTCAGCCTTGATAGGATTCATCAACTTCATACATAAGATTTGATTCAACAAAGAAATCATTATGAGAAGTATTTTCGGCGCATTCCTGTCTCTCGTAGTTGTAAACATGTTTCGTTTCCAAGTTAAGACTCTGGCGGTTCAGACATTGCACATTGGAGGTCTTTACCCGTTCGGTGGACTGAGTAATGGCAGGCAGTCTTCAATGAAAGGTGAACTAATACAGCCAGCAGTTTCTATGGCTATAGAAGATGTGGAAAAGAAAGCTATTTTGCCGGGATATCGGTTGCAACTTCATGTAAATGACACCCAGGTAGGGGCATACTGCGGATCTTAGTTGTGCAAGTGCGACAGGACCGTTACGAAAATAGCATTAACAGTTTAAACTTGTATCTTGAACCGATTACAAACGTTGGTGTAAATTCAAAGAAATATCGCCGTGTTATCATGTAGGGTTATTAGAAAAGCCTGGAACGCCGTTCACTGCTTAAAATAAACGTACAGCAAGACAAAAAGCAAACAAAACAGTAATTTGAGTTACAAAGTATACAAAACATGTAACAATATCCAATCATCTCATTAGAGTCAGGAAAAAGATATTAATCCATACAAATTTAACTTTCTCAGTATGCATTCATTATATTAACAATAACTGTGGAAAATTGATGATACAATAAGCCCTGAGAATGGAAATTCACTCCATGGTCTGTAGACACCTCAAAACTGCCTGATCATGCACAGGGGTTGTATGACCGAAGCGGAAAAGAGAGCTTTTAAAATGTCAACGTTCCGAAGATCCAAAGTAACAGATGTCGATTTTTCTTGTACTACAGTCAAGAATAGAAGTCTTAGTAAGACGCACGTCAATTTTATTTCGAGGCAACATACATTGTGTTTTAATTGGGTACAGTCAGGCTGACAACTTGCCAATACATCACGGCTAGGCATCATGTCTAACCATAAGTTTAACCTGATTAAACATAGCCTGCGTGGCAGGCCGTAGAAGGGGAGGGAAACGAGGGAAACCAAAATGAGCGCGATCCTTCCGCGCGTCGCGCGCTCGTCTTTCCCTTTCCCTCCCCTTCGGACGCCTGCAGCTACCACGCAGGCTAATTTAACACGGCTGGCTGTACTATCTAAGTTTGAATTCTGCAACCATAAAATAGACTGAGGTTAACATGTACAGTAATATTTATTGTCGTTGTTTTCTTTTTGTAGTGTAAAGCAGACCATGCGTCGCGGGCTCTCTTCGAAATGATAAACAAAGAACCAAATAAGATAGCTCTACTAGGGGCGGGTTGCTCTTTAGTGTCGGAGAGGATAGCAGAAGTGGCCAAGACGTGGAATCTTCTAATGGTGAGTAGAGTCACATTAGCAACAATCGTAATGACCTTTTTAAAGACATTGAAGTGTCTTGACCGGAGCCAAAAACTGTCCATATCGGGTTTGCCCCTTAGCCTTCAAGCAGACTCGCGTCAGTGAGCACAACGCGCACGCCGCAGTTGCATGAAATCGAGGGGGAAGCTGCGAGACGAGAAAATGACTTTTTTATGGCCTTTTCACCAGACTCCCTCCCGCCGGATCGCTTTACTCTTCGCCGCTCGCGCGCGTGACACAAAGGTGAGTCTGATCGTAGGCTAGTTGGTCTCAACATAGGCACAACAAATTCCTGTCAAGGAATCGGCGATGAGCAACCATAATATTGCAATTTGCAAATAGCGCTTAGCAACTTAAACTTTTGATGGCTCGAAATATACAGCTGTTGTCCTGGGGAACTCCATAGGACGGGGGTACTTGTCGTAGCTTTTAGAGGTAAAATAAAGCCGGTTTGCTACCTGTGTTAAGGTGTTCAACCTCAAAATGCGGACACTATAGCGGAATTTAGTGTACGTACTGTATTGATACATGAAGTCACTGTTTGTTCGTCTGCTGCATTCGTTTCGGTCGGAGATCAGGCAAAAAGCGAGCTCAAATATACCGGGGGGAGTACTCCCACAAAAATTGGTGAGGGGTGTGCGGTCCGCTTCCCAACGAAACGAAACTATTTATGATCAAAATCTGCGGTTTCCCTATCCTATTTATGACTGATCAAAAATTCGAAAACCTATTTAGGACCTGAACCTTACATCAAAATCCTGTGACAAAACTGCGTTATAATTTGATCCCTAGTTCAGATCAATGTGGAAAAAGTGGCTTCTCCGCTTAAAAGCATACTCAGGCAAGGCTAGAGTAGAAAAGCCATACTCTATTTATGACCAAAATGGCCAAAATCAGCTAAAATCGATACCCTACTTATGACCAAAGGGCTGAAAAAACCATACGCATTTAGGGCCGCACATACCTCTATCGCCCATTTTTGGAGTACCCCCCTTTCTCGGGCCAATATACAAGTAGCAGAAAAGACATGCTTGGACAATAATCATGACTTCCTATATGGTTTCACAGGTTACCATTTTTCTCACGGGAGTGAGCAGTCCCGAACGGGTGGGATAGCCTCATCATCAGTGGCTGCAAAAACCAGCGTATGACAATAGAAAAAAGAAGAAACTACAGTGAACTTATTCAAATTATTAATCAGAAAGCAAATGCTGCGCAGTAGTATGGAGAACATTTAGTTCCCTCTGACCAGTTTGGTAAATGCCACACAACTGTGGATGTGGCGCGCGCAGTCGTGATAATCGCAAAAGGTTCCTGGTTCGGGTTCTGATGGGCAAGATAATCCCCTAGTAATTAATTCTATTTTCTCCCTTTTTTCCCTCAAGATTTGTTTTCAATTCTGTTGTTTTTTTATTGTTGTTTTAGAAAACCATTGACCAAAAACGCAGAGTTCTCTTAACCGTTTCCTTTCTTTAAAACTAAAGTGCATGGAGCTTCGAGCATTTCGGACCTTGGTACTCACTGCAGCAGTTGAAGCTCTTTAGAAGTTTGTGCGTAGTTTTCGTTAGAATAGTGTCCGAAGAGAAATTGTGAGCGTCACAGCTGTAACTCTACTCATAAGGCCCCATTTATATGGGGTCGGGTACCGGAGACAACCGCTTCCCCCGAGATACCCTGGCGAGGTAACTTTTAGCTTATTTCTCGCATGGCAAAATCAACCAACCGTTTACATGGCGAGTTGTCTCGCCTCGGCAGGTAGGGTAACCCTGGCAGGGAGGACCACTTTTCTTCATATAAACGCTTTGGTTCGCCTGATCGGGACAACTCTCGGCGTGCTAGAATCGCGTAATGCCTAAATTTCGGATTTAAAACAGAAATTCGTATCAAAGAAGTGAAAAATGACTCGGCAAAACCCACTGTGATCGAATGACCGGGAGAAACTCAAACGACTTAGCATATTTGTACATATGATTATTCAATAAGGGTTATGAATAATCACAAGGTTCCACTTTGATTCGGCCTACAGAGTCTACGCTTTCACACATAAACGCTCGATAAGGTTGCCTCGGGGGGAGGGTTGTCTCGGGTACCCGAGACGACATGACTGGGACCCCTAAGGAAACATTGACCAGAAACGCGAGATTTTCTGGCCGTGAATCATGTGAAGCGTTTGATCATTCGTGAGTTCGTCGAGTAGTTTCCAACCTCATCAGTAGTCGGCACTCGATCGAAGCTCTTCACTGCAGAATTTGTCTTACGTTTATAGATAAAGATCTTTTTTCAGAGAGCCGTCTTTCGAAGTTCGACTGTAGCTCTTGCGGTAAGAGCATTCGAAACGAAATAAACAAACATCGTAGCTATATTAAGTCAAACTTGTGATAAAAATGACGAAAAACTCGTCATAACTGAATGCAACTTCGTACTTAGTATAATCTCGTTTTCATGATTAGTGCCGGCATTAAAGCGAGACAGAGCTACGCTATAGGCCATTTCCGAGTTCTCTCGTGCCTCTGTTTCAAAAAAGTCCAAGCGCGAAACCTTTCATATGAAAATAAGTTCTGCATGCAGTTTCATTTTCATGCAAATCAAAGTCATTTTTAACTTGGAAAATATTTATTATTTTCCAAGGTGTAGTGGTGGACCCGATTTCACTCCTTCACTCCATTACTTTCCCGTTAGACATTTGGAAACCTGGGGGAGCTCCCATATGAAAAGGCAAGGAATGCTCGTCGGAAAATTTGAATTTAACTCCTACGGGAGACTTATATGGGCGTCGCCTGAGCTTCAATATAACCCTAAAAGATACCACTTAAAACGGAATAGGTTCGATTACTAGCTATTGCTCAAGAGACGATCCCGTGGGCACTTGTAGACCCGAGTCGCGTATCGAGAGATCAGCAGAAATCAAGCCTGAAAACAGAAATTAAATAGGAGCGTTTCTTTAATTATTATTTCTTCTAGTGCACCTCAAACGATACTTTGACAGATAAAAATGTTGACGTTTCGTCGTCAACACCCTAAGTGAGATCAGAATCCTTTATTTGTACCCGAGACGACGAAATTTTCTCAACCTTTGCATATACTGAGGAGTTTCCTCCCCGGGTTTTGAACATATGCCGTTTTAGGCCGTTTCATAAAAATAAAATGGGAATTTGCAGTGGCACTTCCACGAAGTGGCTCTTCATCCACTGTTTCCAGATCGAATTAGAATTTAGATGTGTTGATTTTTGTGGAGGGAGGAAAACCAGAGAACCCGGAGAAAAACCCTCGGAGCAGGGACGAGAACCAACAACAAACTCAACCCACATATGACGCCGGGTCCGGGAATCGAACCCGGGCCAAGCTGGTGGGAGGTGAGCGCTCTCACCACTGCGTCATCCCTGCTCCCCTAAACGAGTTTCATGTTCGGTTGCACTGTGTCAAGTTAGTTATTCTTTGAATTCTGACCTAAGTACTCAATATCTTATCGCAGAAATGCTCTACATTGAATATATTCTAGCAAGAAACGTTTTTATAAATAGAAGCTGCGTATATAAATTATAGAAGTCTTAAGAAAATAGCTCATTTCCCGAAAGTGCCCGCTCATACAGGTTTAACCCCCTGGGTTTAACCATACTCGATTGCCGAAAAAAGAAAAAGAAGACACTGAAAGTCACAAAATTGACTAGCTGTACGAATTTCCGAATAATTCAAGCCGTGATTAAATGTTTTGAAAGATCAACAGTCGAGAGAATTGAGAAGAATTTGAACGTGTCCCGCTGTTTATTTTAATATGTACGATAATGTAAATAAGTATACATAAATACGGCCCTGGCGAAACGAGGAACAAAAAGTAGATAAATAGAAGAAATGACATTACACAAGGATAGCAGTTCTGCAATCCTTAATATCGCCTTGGAAAAGGAAAGGGCTGAAGAAAGAAAAAAAAGTTATTACAACACGGGGTATTCGTATTTCGTCACCCATCCAAGTACTAACCACGCTGAACAGGGATTAACTTTGTTGAGCGGACGAAAAATGTTGCTGTCCTTGTCATGCCTAGTGATGTAGTGACTCTACGCTGAACGCAATTTTTCAAATTTCCAAGATGAGAAAAAAGTCTCTGATACTGCATGGCTGGGAAAGTAGAGAACAAAAAATTAGAGGAATATGAAAATGAGAACTATTACTGTACTTGCTTCGGTGATCAGAAAAGTGGCACTTTCCTTATAATTGGCTCGGTCTCTCGGACGAAGATAACTCGGTCTCACGGTACGGACCGATAAAATTGTGAATGTGAATGTTTTCAACAGTGTTACATCTCCTCGTGTACTCTCTTACCAGCGCCGTAGCTAGTAACAGGCCAACCGAGGCACTTGCCTCGGTCATTTCTTTGGCTTTTGTCGTTTATAGTACCTAATACCTAGGAAGAGAACTCAAACCATGGACTGATTGCCTCAGTCATAAGTTATTCATAGACATTGCCTCAGTCAAAATGTTTTTCTGGCTACGGCCCTGCTTACCGTTGTGTTTTGCACTATTTGTTAACAATGCCAGTGGGCTTTAACTTTAACTTAACCTTCGGATTAAAACCTCAAGTCGGTCGCATCAAAATTGTCACTGTTTAGAAACGACCATTTTCCAAGTTGAGTGGCTCAATGGTTTCGCACTTAGACTCGTTTTGAAACAGAGGCACAAGAGAACTCGGAAATGGCATATTCTACTGCCATGCACCCGTGCCCAGATTATACTGCCTCGTTTCGCTGGGCAGCGCAATAAAACGCAGAGCAAAAGGCTTAAGTAAGTTCTGATTAGCTCAGCAAGTCAAGAGTTTTTTTGGTTAGTTGGTTTTTGGTACTTAATAAGAGCAATTGCTGTAGAACTGTCTATTGGCGGAAAGATCAGATCCAAGGTGCCCGAAATGATTCGAAGTTTTCCCGATGGAAGATTTGTGAACAGAATTAGCCTCCAGTCAATTGTTTTCAATAGCAGCCGCCATGCCCAAAAATTGTCAAAGAGATTCCGGCGATGTCTTGATCACACTATAAGATTTTTTTTTATGTCCGGATAAAGAAGTCACTACTGATGAGATTAATTTTATTCGCTCTCCCTTACAGGATCCCTCTTACAGCTTATCAGTCCTTGCACGTACAAATCTTGCATTTACTTTCGGATCGAACTTTCGCACCTGTTTACTCTGCAAGCAAAGTCTTGTTCGATCTTCCTAATTTTCTTGGAAGATCGATGGACACTCTGCTCGCACGCTAGCACCTGTACCATACGCAACTAGAATTTCACGCATGTGAAATGTTTTCCCAAGCAAGATTTGTTTTTTGCCATTTCGTTTTCGACATTTAATATCCTTAAGTGAAAGCCAAAGGTAATCGACACAACTCCTTTGTGATCCAAGCTGGAAATTTACATTGCCTGTCGGGTGTTAGTTTAGTTTCGAGTTCCCCAATTAATCCACGCTGGCAAATGTTGGGCAATTTACATACTCACCCAGCATGAAGTGCCGGTTACACAATTTGGCCATAAGTTTCGAGAAACAAAAGAAACAAAATACGGCATTTAAAGCAATGCTTCGTGCCAGGAAAAATAATAAACAATGAACGAAGTATCAAGCAAGAAAACATCAGCTCTTATGATATCTTTTGGCTTCGTGTGTTATTTTATGACGGGTAAACAAGTCGTACCAAGCCCGAGAACATAATTGCAATATTTCTTCGTTCTGTGAATAAGCGATAAAATATCGTCAATCGTATCTCATCTACACGACCATTTTCAGTTGTGATTAGAATTCTGTACATTTTATCTTTTGAGGCTTTATAAAAACGCAGGTTTAAAAGTCATTGCATAATTCACTAGTCTCTTCTGTTCTCAGTCGATAAAACGAAATATCTTGTTTAAAGTTAACTTTTCAGTACAGAAAGTAATTGTCTTGATCCTCATTTCGTTGAAAAACAATATCCGAGTTTTTGAAACAATCAGCCTGACAAAAATAAGAAAAAGTACTCTGTGTTAAGCAAATTACAAAAGAACTGTTTATTGCTTTAATATGATGACTATTTTATGTTCGTTGTAATTTTTTGTAGCTTGACCAAAAAAAAAATCAATGTTTCCATCTGACTCTCATGTGAAGGGCTAACCAAATAGGCAGGGCTGGGGAAATTCGTGTTTATATAAAAACAGCCAAACGTCGCAAAAAAGTACACAGAAGAAAAGCAATCAAATTTATCGTCCAGCTTTATTTGCCCATGCAGAATATTTAAGATTGGATTGTGTTACTAACTGCCTGAGCGCTATTAACCTTACGCCGCTTTCCGTTCTCGCGTTCTCAATTCAGTGCTAGGCGGAAATGACTACAGGCCAGTCACGGAAACTATTTATCTCCGAATGGTATAAAAAGGTCAACTAAGCAAATAAGTTTCGAAGTTGCCATTTATGAACCGTCGAAAGTGATTTGTTCTCCTGTCAATTTATTCCATCGTCAAGCAACCACTGTCACCGGGCACTATCACCGTAGTCAGCAAAACTCATTGAGCTTTGTTTGCTGTACGAATGTCAATGGTGTAACGACAAGATTCAGTTTAAGCAGCTGAGTGACCGAGGAAAACCAGGGCATCACAACTGGGATCAGTACTAATGGTCATGGCAAACGAGAGTTTTACAAGTTGCCATCATCTTCCATTACCGGTGAATACTGTTCCTTATAGACCGGACGTCAAAACCAGTATTGTGACCGTATTTACCTGTGTATTCATAGGATTAGCATGTCCCTGTGCCATCGTGTTAAACTTGATGGTTTTTCTGGGCGTTTCTGAGAAAACCCGATCTTCGTAACGTTTACAATACTTCAATATTGTTCCTCGCCACATCTGACCTTTTAGCGGGGCTGATAACACTACCGTCATTCGTTGTTTATCAAGGAAGCAAGCTGACTTCACCCCAACATGAGTTCTCTTGCATCGCCTTGGTCATGTACAACGTCCACTAACTTCATCTTCACAGGTCTGTCCGCGATCACGATTATTCTCATCACAATGGAAAGATATCTGGCCATTTTCCATCCGTTCAGGTACCAAGCCTATATGACAAAGCGGCGAATCGCTGTCACCATTTCTCTGGTCTGGGTTATATGGATCTCGTTTATAACACTCGCACGGTTTTCTCCTGGCGCAAGTGTGGGTCTGTACAGTATTATAGCGGCAGTACTGTTAATTCCTTGTATTTTGCTAACTTTATTTGTTTATTGCAAAGTTTGCTTTCTAACGCGGCGGGTACGCGCGTCGATAGGTCATGGGCCAACTGCTCCTCGAAATGCCGAGGACATCCAAGAGACGAAATCTTCAAGAACAGTGGCATACTTGGCAGGGGCTGTCGTGCTTTGTTTTCTTCCAACCCTTATCATTGCGGCGGTCTATCAAACAGGCAAGGTGGATAACAATTATTTCTATCATCTGATGTACCCTCTCTCAGATTTGGCCGCTTTAATGACGCCTGTATTCGACCCAATGATTTACGTGCTTCGAAGCAGCCAAATCAGATCGAGTCTTCGCGAGGCGTCACACGGTCGAGTGGCGTTTTCACGGCAGTCGAATCGTGTTCGCGCTCATACCGGGCCCACAGCGTCGACAGGGTTAGAGTTGGAAATGACAGCACGGACATAAACACGATGTGATCGATATTTAATTGAAAATAAACCTATAAACTGCGGTCTCCAAATAATTCGGAGCTTCTTTCCTATGATAATAATGTCGCGACTGAATATTTTATCGCTTACAAATCAGATCACGGGGTTTTAATCTCGCAACGAGACGCAACATGTCAAAGGAAGTTTGGTTTAATAAAGCGAAACAACGAATTATCGCATTCCTGAATTGATAATTGAATGTTCAGCACAATCTAATCTGATAAATATTGATGTCTGTCTGTCGTTGGCCAACAAATGGTCTTGATAGATCAATGTCATCTTCTACCTTTACCAGCTTGTGGGAACGGGATCAGCCTGACAGAACGTCATAGAATTATTTATGCATTTACTGGACTCATTTCTGCGTATTAAATGCAGATAAACATATATGTTAAGTCTAATTGTATTAAACTTAGTACTGAAGCAATCAGTCCTTAGTGACTTCAGGGATTTAACTCAGTCAGTCATAAAAATTATTAAATTTCAACACTTGGCGCGGGAATAACAGTGACGTTGTTGGTAACGACTTTTAATGATGTCTTGAAGCAGTCCTGGTTATATGTATGTGGTTGGGAACAAACATTACTCAAAGCGAAATGTCTGGAGTCGACACGCTCGTATACTTTGGTTAATTATTCTGACATACTAATATCCAACAAGTTGCTTTGAAAAAGAATTAAGCCATCCAAGGTCGCCGAGCACTTAGACTTTGCATAGTGGACTTTGTTTTAGAATAGTCTTTCGCTGCCCTCTGGGTCAGTTTAATTAAACTGAATGCCGTCAGTTAAATTAGCTTAACAAAAACTTGTCGACAGAAGTGTGTCGGTGTCGAGTGAAGACAAATATATTAGAAAAATAGGCACGAACTGGAGCTTTAGGCGGTCACAAAAATTGGCAATGTGCCTTCGTTTCTGTCGTTTAAAATGATAACAACTAAACATGGTAAAAGGAACCTTATTTTTTAAATGCATTTTAACTTTAGTAATTAGGTCTAAGTAGTCGCTTTTACAAATAGAAATTGCATTTAATCACTCCTTTGAATCTCTCTGTTTCAACAAAGCACAGAACATGCTCAATAAGTGAAAGCACTTCACAAATCTTGGTTCATACATTAATTTTTTAATTTAAACATCATTGACAAATAACCTTCTAAAGCTAGCACAACGCGCTAGCATACCCTG
>JAHPZR010031680.1:0-19283 GCA_019787425.1 Platygyra sinensis | reverse complement strand
AGGCAATAAGCAGGCGTATTTCATGCAGATGTAACTAACATTTGGACACAAACCCGATTCAAAATGTGCAGTTGCAGAAACTTTCCTGGGGGTCAGGGCTTGTGTAAGACCAAAACCTTTATAGAAATTTATGAAACTTATTGGAATTTCCAGAGGGGTGGTGCTAGGGATCTTAAAAAACATCCCTTCCGTGGGTGAGGTATGGATATTAACTGGAACTACGCAATGTGTTTCTTTCCAGTTATGACAGCTAATCTCTGGTAATTGTGGAGTTTGCTTGTCACGGTGATCTGCTTGGTTATCTACTTAAGAGCCAGAGGCCTCCCTGTACACTATTACCAACAACTGGTAAGCTCACCAGAGTTACAGCAAAGAAGATGATGGTGTTTCGCCTGGCAGATTGCTGATGGAATGAATTTTCTCGCCGAAAATAAGGTAAAGAGAGTAAAAGAAAATTACATAGACAAAATGAGGGGAAATCGTATCTAAATGTCATCGCAAGAGGCGAATAAGTTCCACCAGATCTTGTCTCTATATCTGCTTCCACATTAACTATGCCTATATCGTTAGAGCGCGTGAATTTGTAATCCGGATGTTCCGAGTTCAAATCCTCCATCCCTGCCACAAGATGAATTTGTGTTTGGTGATCCCTTCTTCAACTCCTCCACACTTTTTAAATTGCCAAATGGTCAGCCTCCCTCCAATTGGGATTTCTATCACTTTTCTGATCTGTTCAGCATACTTGTTTACATTCAAAAAATACAACTAATTGTACGGACTGGGAACTAACAAAATTGATTGACATAAAACGACAAGAATATGCTAATAATAGAGATAAAGTTTCTCACCAATAATACTTGTTTACCTTTTTCTTTGTCCCAAATTAGTACAGCAGTTCTAAACATTTCGACATTTCAATAAAGTGATTTTTTCTTTTTTTATGATCTCCAAGGTGGTCCACCGTGATTTGGCTGCTCGCAATGTGTTGGTAGCAAATGGAAATGTTTGTAAAATTACAGATTTTGGCCTGGCCAGAGAAGTCCACGAAAATGACATGTATACAATGAGAGCTGGGGTAAGTAAGATTTCAAATTATTCCACCAGCCGGTTACCTTCCAGCTGGATGTAAATGTCAATAGATATTTATAAACTTTTACGAATTAGGCTTCTTGTAACACGTGGGTATATTAAAATCGTGGAGGCACAGTGGCTTCATGCTTGCTTAGTGAGCTCGTCTCCGGATCGAGCCCTGGCCGGGGACATTGTGTTGTGTTCTTGGAAGACACCTCACTCTCACAGTGCCTCTCTCCAACCAGAAAGAAAAATGTGGGTAAGTAAACCTGAAGATAAAGTTCTTTCTTCTTTCATATACCCGGCGTTTCCAACCTAAATATGAGACAAGTTGATCGTTCAGATCGGACAAACGAAATCGAGTGCCATAAGTTTGCGTTCTACTGCAGAGTTTTACAGTGAGTATTTGTTTCTTTCTCTCCTGAGGGTCGGTTGCCAGCAAAGTGGACAGCTTATGAGGCACTTCTGTATGGCGTTTTCACAACTCAAACCGACGTGTGAGTGCAAAATTACAATTTTAATACTCAGTAATCGCATAGCCATACCACGATGCAGTTTCTACCGTAACTGATGCTTTTGCTACTGCAACTATTATAATTTTCTTTATTACCGAAGGTGTCAAGCCGTAAGGCAAGTGTGTCATTAATGTTCATACCAACATGATTTTGACGACTTCTGTGATCTATAACTGAACAGACGCACAGCAACATGGAATATATTTTTTATATATAATAAAGAAAAGTGTTAATGAAGTCATCTATATGTCTGTCCTCTGACAGATCGTAGGTAAAAACTAATTAAAATGCCAGAATGATTTGACCCATTATATAATCTTTTCTTAAAGGTGGAGTTATGGAGTTGTCATGTACGAAATTTTCACTCTAGGTGAGCTGTGACTAAAACAATGGTAGCTTATTTCCACTTTTGTGCTATCATTGAAGCATGTGATTGAATTTAATAACAAAGGCTTTTGACTAGCTTCTCTTTATTACAGGGAAAAGTAGTACACTTGCCTGCAATTTCCATTATATTTAAATTGCAAAATTGGCCTTAATTATATTGTAAAACTCGAAAATCTTTTTATATCTGAAAGCGCACTTATCTCGCGCTTCGATATTGAGGACCCTAGAACCTGGAAATCTGTCTGATTAACATATAATACGCCACGCAACCTTTCAGAGCCTCTTTCGTGTTGTTATTAGTTTACTACATTTTACGATTTTATTCGAGTGTTTAGAACTTTGTTAATCTTGGGCCCACAGTAACTGGCGGCAGCTGTTGTGGACACCCTGCCACAACCCAGTAGTTGTTTTCTTTGTTTTTGTCCTCATGTTTGTTAATTATTAGTTTATTAGAAGGCGAAGTTTAATAAATAAATAAATAAATAAATAAGTATGCGGAAGTACAACAGGACTGGTTCTAATCTTGTTTGTTTCAGAATGTCCTGAACTGAAAAAAAGAGAACCGAGCTTTTAACAGTTCTCCCGTGGTTAATGCTGTTAGAAATGAAAATCGACGCTCAATTAGACGACGTCTCATGTTGATAAGTAATTGTAGATTTTATTTTTTCCGCACTAATAACTTTGTATTCGCGTTTTCCTGTTTAGGTGGTGAACCATATACGGGAATTAAAGCACGTGACGTTGTTTATTTACTTGGAAAAGGATACAGAATGCGACGTCCAAGGCACGTCGACAAGGAACTGTAAGTACAGCTTATAACCATCCAGTCAACAGTTTCCTCTACAAGTCTAAACGCCTTGAAATCATCAAAATGTTATTATTTAGAAAATATCCCAAAGAAAATACGCGTGAGTCAGCTATCGCGCATGGAAATCGAGAACGAATAACTGAATTGTTTAGTTTTAATTAACTATTTTAGTCGTTCTAAAGTTTACTTTAATCTTCTTGACAGATACCTCAAAAGCGCAAAGAAGTGGCCTTCATTTTGTTAACAAGCGTACACTGCTACGCTACTCACTATCCGCGACAGTAGTCAGTAGCGTAGCCAATCAGAGAACGGCATCGTGATAGAACGCTAGAAGATTTATTCTAAAACTCGATAGAAACACAGTACATGTTTTCTCTCTAAATTTAGGCATCACTGGCTTTAAAATTACTAACGTCGAAGTTGGTTTAACTACAGTGCATAAGCTGTCATCAGACCAGCCAGTCACAAAGGACACAATACAGTGAACCAATCAAAGGTCGAACTAATTACATGAAGTTTTCACAAAGCAAAATCCGTGCGAGTGAGTCGCGATTGGTTTTTGGTTTCTCTTCTGATTGGATGAAAAAATGGCAGGAATTTTTTAAGCCAACCATGTAGTGTAGTTGATGCAAAACCAATTACGACACTCAAATTAAAACCGCTCTAAACATAAATATCATACGCAGTAACGGTAAGATATTAATAGTGAGAACCTTGGTTAGGAAACTTTTTATATAGCGAAACCAGCCAACACCTTTAATTACTAGCGCCTGGCCATATTGTTCATGCTTGCGGATCCCTAGCGGAAACTTATTTGAACAAGAACTGCGCATGCTCTATCCAATTCATTTAACGGCATTTTTGGATGACTGTTAAAGACAAAGAGAGTGAGTGCGTAACTGAACGTTGGTTGTCTCATTCCATTGCTGTAGGCATACAGTTATGTTGTCATGCTGGAACGAGGATCCTTTGAAGAGACCCACTTTCAAGGCTTTGCAAGAAACACTGGAAAAACTGGAAAAGCAGCAAACGGTATGATTTCAGACGTTAACTTTTGCAAGGACCACCGTGACGAAAAAGAAGTACCAAATCCTTTCAATGTAGAGGATCTAATCAGCTATAAGTTGAATAATAGACAAAAATTAGCAAGGCTCATAACACATTATAAGAATTTATTATTCAAATTTCATAAACTGCACGAATTCCGATTTTCTGATTGGTTGATTTGTGTCACGTGACACTGGGTTATGACGAAACAACCGCTCTGACGTCATTATCGTGGTGTAATAGTCGTGGTGTAAATTCAATACACCACTGTCATTACACCATGGCTTCGGCTGACTCAAAGTTTGACGATTTTTGTTTGCAGTGTATTCAATTTGAATAATAAAAATGTTAACGCACTCATTGCTCGTGAATTATCGGGATTTACCTGCACTCGTTCACTAACTGAATGAACTCGTGCAGGTAAATCCTGATAATTCACTCGCTGAGTGCGTTAACCTGGAAATATTTTCCAGTATTTCGGAAGGAAGGGCCTTCCTTTTTCAGGGTGTTACAGAGAAACGGTACACATGGCTATCTGTATAATTTTCGACCAGAACAGTTAACTAAAACGTGACTTTTAAAATGTAAAATGTTTCTTAATTGTTGACAGCCTTAAAACAATATTTTAGTGACTCAAGTATGTTAAAATCAATTTTTATAGAAACATTGTTATTTGTCGGTACAAGTAATCATAAGGATTTTCTCTTTTAATTTGGAATTAACTTGCACCAGTGAGATTTTCAAAAAGCTGAAACTGCACAAGTTGTTTCCGCGAGTGCAAATTAATTCCAAATAAATGAGAAAAACCGTATGATTGCCTATCAACAATATAAACATGAAAAATGTTCGCGTGGAGGAAGTACCGGAAGATTTTTCTTGAAGCCATTTCTTTTTCTTATTCGAGAAAACTTTTTTCAAAGTTTCCGCACAGAAGTTTCGTTATCATTTTACGTGATATCATTGGCTTACAATATTTCCTATTAGCTTTCAGCCAATCATAATCCAGAATTACAATGTGTAATTTGCACTTGTGTTACACATTTTGCACTGGTCTGCGCTGCTCTCAGCCAATCAGAAACGAGTAATTTTTGCCTGTATATTATTATTTTTGTTAATATGTGGAGTATAAAAGTTTCGAGGATGCCGCTGGATTCTATAAATGGAGTCTCTCTATAGTCGTGTACATTGCTAGTGCAACATATGCATGTGTATGTAAAGTAATTTTGGCTGAAATGTATTTGTCGAACTGAAAGAAGTGTTTGTTTTCAAAACAAAAAGAATTTCAATACCTATTGTACCATTTATATCCATTTCAGGGCTATATCAACCTTCAGTCGTTTACAGACGCCAGCTATGTCAATGTTGACAATGCAGTGGGAGACAAAGTCAGGGATGAAGCCATCTTGTAGTGACTACCGATTTATCGCAGTTCGAATTAATTCAGTCTTGAAAACAGCCCAACAGGATAACGGCATGTGCATTGAAGTTCTGCTTGCCTTCTGAGTGAAGTTCTGTTGTTAGCGACTAGTTCTAGTTAAAAGCAAATGACCCTTACAAAACCCTGTTTACTTTGCTTACTTTCAAAAGCTCCCGCCAGCGACCATTCCGGTATAAAACAATCGTGACTTCCCCTAAATAGCGTGAGGGTTTTTGGGAGCGGGCGTACAATCCCACTCAAATTTTCTGGGAGTATACCCCCCCCCCCCCCCCTAATCCGGGCTCAGTCTGTTGTATCTTTATGCCTTTGACAAAAGAAACTTGCAAAATGTTCTGGTAGTCCCATTATATTCATATTTTATCTTCAATTTACAAGCTAAATTTAGTTTTAGATAGCTTAATTTTGTCATTTGTTAAAGATCAGAGTCTTAAATCTTAGCATATTATCGGCTTCTAGGATGTTCGCGGCACCTTTTCCGAAGCATTAAAGCAACTCTCGTGTTCCTTTTAATTCAATTATTGTTCGATTGTAAATCATGAGTATCACATTCAATAGCTCGGCATATAACTAAAAAGTTTTGTCTCTAAGCTCTTTCGACGCTAGACTTTTGCCAGCCAAGCCTAAACAATTTTACTCGCATCTCTTTTCAACAGAAATAAATAAATAAATAAGAAATAAATAAATAAATAAATAAATAAGTAAATAAATGAATAAATAAATAAATATTTTTTGATCTTGTTCTCGTCGTTTATTCCTTTTTTGTCTATCATCCAATTTCATTTCAGATTACGACGTGTTATGTAATAACCAAATCAATGCGCGCGCTCTGATTGGTCAATCAGCTATGGTTTATTGTGCCGGTGAACTCATGAAACAATCGCGCGTCTTCTGAATTACTATATAAAAGCAATAGATCGACCACAAGTTTCTATGGTTTAGAGACATGATAAAGCACTTGGAATGATGGTAGAACACTCGAAGATTCGTAAATCACTCGGTTGCGGCTCGTGGTTTACGAATTCTTCTCGTGTTCTACCAACATCCCGCGTGTTCATGTTTATCAGCCTATAAAACATAGCAACTTGTCGTCTACTGCTTAATTAACTACAGTACGTCGAACCTCCGGTTGCGACCACCTCTCGTAAGCAATCTCTTCAGCGACCAGTGTTTCAAAATACCAAACGTTTCTAAGTCAAATCACTATATTTGGACCCTCTTGTAAGAAATAACCTCTCGTAATCAACCGCGACCACTTCGAGAGCTAAAAGTTTGAAATTTTCTTTTGTGTTTAATCTCCCGTAAGAGTTCACTTGACAGATAATAGATAGTGAAAAAAATGGATAATTAGGTGATGTAACACCGTTTTCCTTACGTATATACAAGAAACTGAAATTTCTCAATGGGAAAACCAGATTTTTTTCTCGAAATGGACTTAACGTGAATATGCTTTGGATTGGCGCATGGGTCAAGTATCGGCAGTTATCTTATTTTAATGGGGAAAAATCTGGACCCATTATGGTCTAAACTCTTGTAAGTGATCACCTCCCATTAGCGACCACCAAGGCTTAACATTTTGGGTGGTCGCTTACAGGAGGTCCGATTGTATTCCAAAATATTGTCACAGTTATGCAGTTATCAATGTTTTCATTTTAAGTACTTCGGACATAACTCTGTTTTATAAAATAGCTGAGCCACTACGCGCGCTCTCATTGGTCGATAGGTGTGTTTAGATGAGAGTATGTAAACACGGTTGTGACGTTTCAGATTTGCCCGTATTTTTAAAGAATTATTTTATAAAAGCAGTAGAGCACTTTTTCCGTGTTTACAGAGCCTTATCTTAACACTCGGAGGGTTGGGAGAATTCTCGAAAGTTATGCAAACCCTCGACTACGTCTCGGGTTTGCATAACTATCTCAACTTCTCCCAATCCTCCTCATGTTTAGATGAGGCTATGTAAACACGGAAAAAGTTCACGCGTGCACGACGTTCTTGTTGGGGACCTTTCGTAAATACGACGGCAACGGCGAGGACGACGCCTGGTTAAAAATGTGTTTCTATTTTACCTTGGAATTATCCAGGATAGCTCAGGATATCTGTCGGTATTAAAACTTGCTGAATATGCTACGAATGCGTTCAGTTCAGAATAGAAATGCGAAAAATTAGCCGCTGCTGTTATCATTTGGTCATTTCACGCTGTTGTTTTGCGCGCGGAGGACGGCAAAGAAATGTACCAAGAATAGACCTTTTTCGTTGTTTTCCCAATACAGATCATGTGATGATACTCAGGAGATCTGATCCTTTGCCTTGTTCATTAAAAAGAGTACATGCAGACGTATTCATGCTTGCATGTACCCTTTTTAATGAACAAAACAAAAGATCAAATCTCCTGAGTATCATCACATAATCTGTATTGGGAAAACAAAACGTACAAGCGAAAAAGGTCTATTGTAACGCACGTGCACAGCAATTCAGTAAGTTTGACGGTATTAAAACCTGCCCCTGCTGAATATGCTACGAATGCGTTCAGTTCCAAATAGAAATACGAAAAATTAGCCGTTGTGGTTCACGGTCTTCCCAACAACGCAGAATTTGGTCATTTCACGTTGCTGTTTTGAAGAGGACGGCAAAGAAATGTTTTAAGAATTATAACGCACGTGCACAGCTATTGTTTTGCTCATTAAACCTTTTGTTTGGTGCCGTTCTCTTTGCCGTTGCCGTTGCCGTCGTGTTTTGCGTAAGGTCCCTAGTGTTTTGCTCGTTAAACTTGTTGTTTGATGACGTTCTTTTGCGTTAGCTTGATTGAGAGCGTAAAGGCCCGTTTACACAGGCGATATTTGTCGCGGCAACTCGATGCAATTTTTGTCGCAGCAAAATTGCATCAAGTTTCATACATGTTCGAAACCCCTGCGATATCGCGGCGACAAATCGCACTGAAAATCGCACCTGGTTTACACACGCATCGAGTTGCCGCGACAAAAATCGCCTGTGTAAACGGGCCTTTGACAAATGCTCAATACCGCAATCTTGCAAACTAAGAACGAACTAATCCGTGGCAACTGAGGTCACCTTCACACTACACCTGAGGAATTTGAGGAGAGGTTTCACTTTGAAGACGCATCAAATGTTTTTCGCCCACTCTGAGGAGGAGTTTGAAAGCACAAAAATAACTGGTCATTTTTATTTGTGTTCGAGGAAAAATCGGGCAGGAAAATCACAGCATCATCGTGATGTCATCGTTTCCAAAAGCTCCGTTTTTAAAATGTCTTCACTAAGATGCAAAGCCAGCGTAGTCTAATTCCTCAGGTTTTAAAAGCGTTTTCGAAAAGCTTCGTTGTCGTGATGTTTTATCAGCGTGGACAGTTGGCCTAACCGGAGAAATAAAGCTGCGTTTTAGCGTGGACGGGGCCTGAGGCTAGCCTGTTGGGTACTTGGCATTGCCCTCTGCACATAAGGCGCGTCATCTTGTCACAAGTAAACATATCAAACCGATTAGCATACTAAAGCAACGTTAACGACCAAAGATCAGCTAATTATATTCTGCTTGGTAATAAATGTAAACAGCTGAAACGAAACAAAGTTGATTAGCAACCGCCATATGCAACTTAAAGTTGTTTCAACCCTGCAACACAACGACCTTTTACCAGGACACTTTTCAGCCTTGATAGGATTCATCAACTTCATACATAAGATTTGATTCAACAAAGAAATCATTATGAGAAGTATTTTCGGCGCATTCCTGTCTCTCGTAGTTGTAAACATGTTTCGTTTCCAAGTTAAGACTCTGGCGGTTCAGACATTGCACATTGGAGGTCTTTACCCGTTCGGTGGACTGAGTAATGGCAGGCAGTCTTCAATGAAAGGTGAACTAATACAGCCAGCAGTTTCTATGGCTATAGAAGATGTGGAAAAGAAAGCTATTTTGCCGGGATATCGGTTGCAACTTCATGTAAATGACACCCAGGTAGGGGCATACTGCGGATCTTAGTTGTGCAAGTGCGACAGGACCGTTACGAAAATAGCATTAACAGTTTAAACTTGTATCTTGAACCGATTACAAACGTTGGTGTAAATTCAAAGAAATATCGCCGTGTTATCATGTAGGGTTATTAGAAAAGCCTGGAACGCCGTTCACTGCTTAAAATAAACGTACAGCAAGACAAAAAGCAAACAAAACAGTAATTTGAGTTACAAAGTATACAAAACATGTAACAATATCCAATCATCTCATTAGAGTCAGGAAAAAGATATTAATCCATACAAATTTAACTTTCTCAGTATGCATTCATTATATTAACAATAACTGTGGAAAATTGATGATACAATAAGCCCTGAGAATGGAAATTCACTCCATGGTCTGTAGACACCTCAAAACTGCCTGATCATGCACAGGGGTTGTATGACCGAAGCGGAAAAGAGAGCTTTTAAAATGTCAACGTTCCGAAGATCCAAAGTAACAGATGTCGATTTTTCTTGTACTACAGTCAAGAATAGAAGTCTTAGTAAGACGCACGTCAATTTTATTTCGAGGCAACATACATTGTGTTTTAATTGGGTACAGTCAGGCTGACAACTTGCCAATACATCACGGCTAGGCATCATGTCAACGTTCCGAAGATCCAAAGTAACAGATGTCGATTTTTCTTGTACTACAGTCAAGAATAGAAGTCTTAGTAAGACGCACGTCAATTTTATTTCGAGGCAACATACATTGTGTTTTTAATTGGGTACAGTCAGGCTGACAACTTGCCAATACATCACGGCTAGGCATCATGTCAACGTTCCGAAGATCCAAAGTAACAGATGTCGATTTTTCTTGTACTACAGTCAAGAATAGAAGTCTTAGTAAGACGCACGTCAATTTTATTTCGAGGCAACATACATTGTGTTTTAATTGGGTACAGTCAGGCTGACAACTTGCCAATACATCACGGCTAGGCATCATGTCTAACCATAAGTTTAATTAAACATAGCCTGCGTGGCAGGCCGTAGAAGGGGAGGGAAACGAGGGAAACCAAAATGAGCGCGATCCTTCCGCGCTTCGCGCGCTCGTCTTTCCCCTTTACCTCCCCTTCGGACGCCTGCAGCTGCCACGCAGGCTAATTTAACACGGCTGGCCGTACTATCCAAGTTTTGAATTCTGTAACCATAAAATAGACTGAGGTTAACATGTACAGTAATATGTATTGTTGTTGTTTTCTTTTTGTAGTGTAAAGCAGACCATGCGTCGCGGGCTCTCTTCGAAATGATAAACACAGAACCAAACAAGATAGCTCTACTAGGGGCGGGTTGCTCTTTAGTGTCGGAGAGGATAGCAGAAGTGGCTAAGACGTGGAATCTTCTAATGGTGAGTAGAGTCACATTAGCAACAATTGCAACGACATTTTAAAGGCATTGAAGTGTCTTGACCGGAGACAAAAACTGCCCATATGGGGTTTGCCCCTAGCCTTCAAGCAGACTCGCGTCAGTGAGCACAACGCGCACGCCGCAGTTGCATGAAATCGAGGGGGGAGGCTGCGAGACGAGAAAGTGACTTTTTTATGGCCTCTTCACCAGACTCCCTCCCGCCGGATCGCTTTACTCTTCGCCGCTCGCGCGCGTGACACAAAGGTGAGTCTGATCGTAGGCTAGTTGGTCCTCAACATAGGCACAACAAATTCAGGCCCGTAACCAGGGGGGTGCACGGGGTGCGTTCGCACCCCCCGTCCACAGGACCCAAAGGTCCGCATTTTGATACTCGATAGCCAAGTTTAGGAGTGCAGTCGGTTAAATGAAGTTTAAAACTTAACAGAGATATTTAAACAAAAACAAAGAATAGAAAAAGCAGTAATGTACTCACTGGGAAACTATAACCAGCTGCGCTCTGGTAGCCTGTGCCATTCAGAACATTTCAATGAGCGCACAGATGTCCGAGCTTATGTAAATGAAATTAACGTGCGCACGCTTTGCACGGGAGTTAAGGACGGTGCCTACTAAATACAACGGTTTTTGCGCCAGGTTAGGACCACGCGGAAAAAGTAGAACTTTGCAAGGGCTATTGGAATCCACAAAGAAAAATAGTGGTAGCCACGCATTTTTTCGAGATAATTGACCTTGAATCTCAACAAAAATGCTGACATCAGCATTTTCTCAAAAAAGAGGGAAAGGATATTTCCTGACAGATTTCCTTGGAATTCACCTTTACTGATACAGAAACGCAAACACATTTTAAAAGGTCTTTAAACTATATGGTAAATGGTAACATCAAAATCAATTTTGGTACGTTTTTAACAACAAAATCGTTGCAAAAGCGCTTTTAGCGTCTCTGACAGCCTTCCACTGGTTCAGCTAAAATACAGTCTGAACACCTTTTGCTCACAATCAGAAACTAATGTTTTCATGCTGAATAGGCTTGCCACTTCCATTTCGCAACATAAAATGTAGGGGTAACCAAGCGTTTTTTAAAGTTATTGATCTTTTTTGAAAACTTTTACGGTGCCCGTTACATTTTTTCCTGTCACCTCCCCAGTAAGTGAGACATTCGCGTTTTTGCGCGCGCACTACGCCATATGCAGGTACATGTTTACAGAAGCTGGAGCTCGGCACTATTCTGAGGGATTAGTGCCGCAGTATATTTTGACGTATCATTTTACATCGTTAAATTAGTCCTTTATAACTTAATTCAAACAGTTGTATTCGACAAATGTAATATTCAGTTCCTACCGCATACTTTATCGTTACAATTTCTCATGTACCGCTACTTTCCTAAACAAACGGATCAGACAATAAAGAATACATTTCGGTAGTTTGGTCCACTTTGGCCTCGTTAGCACCCCCTGCCCCCCCCCCCCCCCCCCCCCCCCCCCCCCCCCCACATAAAATCCTGGTTACGGGGCTGAGAATTCGCTATCAAGGAATACGGCGATGAGCGACCATAATATTGCAATTTGCAAATAGTGCTTGTTTAGCAACTTAACTTTTTGATGGCTCCGAAATTATACAGCTGTTGTCCTGTGGAACTCCATAGGACGGGGGTACTTGTCGTAGCTTTTAGAGGTTTAAAATAAAGCCGGTTAGTGCTAACCTGTGTTAAAGGTGTTTTCAAACCTGCAAAATGTCGAACAGCAGGGGGTTTACAGCGGACATTTAGTGTACGTACTGTCAATTGATACATGAATGTCACTGTTTGTTCGCTCTGCTGCATTCGTTTCATGGTGCGGAGATACACGCCGTTGCAAAAAGCAGAGCTCAAATACTACCGGGGGGAGGTACTGCCCACATAAAATTGGGGAGGGGGGTGCGGTCCGCTTCCCAGGATGAAACCGAAACATATTTATGATCACAATCTGCGATGCTTCCCTATCCTATTTATGACCTGCTCAAAAAATTCGAACAACCTATTTAGGACCTGAACCATTAACATCAAAATCCTGTGACAAAACTTGCGTTTATAATTTGATCCCTAGTTCAGATCAAATGTTGAAAAAAGTGGCTTCTCCGCTTAAAAGCCATACCCCGGGCAAGGCAAAGAGTAGAAAAACCATGCTCCTATTTAGGACCCAAAAGGCGCAAAATCAGCTAAAATCGATACCCTACTTATGACCAAAAGGTCTGAAACCCCATACGCTTTAAGGGCCGCACATACCTATATCGCCCTATTTCCGGGAGTACCGCCCCGCCCCCCTTCCTGGGACAAATTACTACAAGTACCGTGGAAACAGACATGCACATGGAAAAGCTATATCAATGCACTTCCTCATATGGTTTTCAATGGGGTTACCGATTTTTCTCACGGAAGTGGGCAGCTCCCGAACAGGGTGGGATAGCCCTAAATCATCAGTGGCATGGCAAAAACCAGCGTATGACAATAGAAAAAAGAAGAACCTACCAGTGAACTAATATCAAATTACATTAATCAGAAGCGAATAGCTGCGAAGTAGTATGTAAAGAACATAGTACAGTTCACAACTACTGGACCAGTTTGGGTAAATGCCACGCAGACTGTGGATGGTGGTGCGCGCGAACAGTCGTGAGAATCGCAAAAGTGTCCTGGTTCGGGTTCTGAATGGGACAAGATAATCCCCTGATAATTGATTTACTTTTCTCCTTTTTTCCCTCAAGATTTTTTTCAATTCTGTGTTTTTTTATTGTTGTTTTAGAAAACCCTTTAACCAAAACGCAGACTTCTCTTAACCGTCTCCTTTCTTTAAAATTCAAGTGCATGGAGCTTCGAGCATTCAAACCTCGGTACTCACTGCAGCAGTTGAAGCTCTTTAGAAGTTTCGTGCGTAGTTTTTTCGTAGGCAGAGTGTCCGAAGAGAGAACATTGCGAGCGTCACAGCTGTAACTCTATCAATAAGGCCCCATTCATATGGGGTCGGGTACCGGAGACAGCCGCTTCCCCCCGAGATAACCCTGGCGAGGTAACTTTTAGCTTATTTCTGCTACGCGGCAAATCAAGGCAAAAGTTACATAAGATTGCGCCGAATCCGTCGGGCGCGAGTAACAACTCGGGGGGCGAGTTGTCTCGCCTCGGCAGGTAGGGTAACCCTGGCAGGGAGGACCAACTTTTCTTCATATAAAAACGCTTTGGTTCGCCCCTGATCGGGACAACTCTCGGCGTGCATGAACTCGCATAATGCCTAAATTTTCGGATTTAAAAACAGAAATTCGGATCAAAGAAGTGAAAAAAGACCCGGCAAAACCCACTGTGATCGAATGACCCGGAGAAACTCAAAGAACGAAGGATATTTGGTACATTTGATTATTCAATAAGGGTTATGAATAAATCACAAGGTTCCACTTTGACTCGGACCTACAGAGTCTACACGCTTTCACACATAAACGCTCCGATAAGGTTGCCTCGGGGGGAGGGTTGTCTCGGGTACCCGAGACGACATAGGACTGGGACCCCTAAGGAAACACTTGACCAGAACGCGAGATTTTCCTGGCCGTGAATCATGTGAGAGGCGTTTGCATCATTCCGTGAGTTCGTCCGAGTAAGTTTCCAACTCATCAGTACTCGGCACCTCGATCGAAGCTCTTCACTGCAGAATTTTGTCTTACGTTTTATAAAGATAAGGATCTTTTTTCAGAGAGCCGTCTTTCGAAGTTCGACTGTAGCTCTTGGCGGTAAGAGCATTCGAAACGAAATAAAACAAACATCGTAGCTATATTAAGTCAAACTTGTGATGAAAAAATGACGAAAAAACTCGTCATAAACTGAATGCAACTTCGTACTTAGTATAATTCTCGTTTTCCATGATTAGTGGCCGGCATTAAAGCGAGGACAGAAGCTACGCTATAGGCCATTTTCCGAGTTCTCTCTGGTGGCCTCTTGTTTCAAAACAGTCCCAAGGGCGAAAACCTTTCATATGAAAATAAGTTCCTGCATGCAGTTTCATTTTTCATGCAAAATCAAAGTCATTTTTAACTTGGAAAATATTTATTATTTTCCAAGGTGTAGTGGTGGACCCGATTTCCACATCCTTTCACTCCCATTGACTTTCCCGTTAGACATTTGGAAACCTGGGGGAGCTTCCCATATGAAAGGCAAGGAATGCTCGTCGGAAAATTTGAATTTAAAACTCCTACGGGAGGACTTATATGGGCGTCGCCTGAGCTTCAATATAACCCTAAAGATACCACTTAAAACGGAATAGGTTTCGATTACTAGCTATTGCTCAAGAGACGATCCCGTGGGCACTTGTAGACCCGAGTCGCGTATCGAGAGATCGAGCAGAAATCAAGCCTGAAAAACAGAAATTAAATAGGAGCGTTTCTTTAATTATTATTTCTTCTAGTGCACCTCAAACGATACTTTGACAGATAAAAATGTTGACGTTTCGTCGTCAACACCCTAAGTGAGATCAGAATCCTTTATTTGTACCCGAGGGACGACGAAATTTTCTCAACCTTTGCATATACTGAGGAGGTTTCCTCCCCCGGGGTTTTGAACATATGCCGTTTTAGGGCCGTTTCATAAAAATAAAATGGGAATTTGCAGTGGCACTTCCACGAAGTGGCTCTTCATCCACTGTTTCCAGATCGAATTAGAATTTAGATGTGTTGATTTTTGTTGGGAGGGAGGAAAACCAGAGAACCCGGAGAAAAACCCTCGGAGCAGGGGACGAAGAACCAACAAACAAACTCAACCCACATATGACGCCGGGTCCGGGGAATCGAACCCGGGCCAAGCTGGTGGGAGGTGGAGCGCTCTCACCACGTGCGTCATCCCTGCTCCCCTAAACGAGTTTCATGTTCGGTTGCACTGTGTCAAGTTAGTTATTCTTTGAATTCTGACCTAAGTACTTCAATATCTTATCGCAGAGAATGCTCTACATTGAATATATTCTAGCAAGAACGTTTTTATAAATAGAAGCTGCGTATATAAATTATAGAAGTCTTAAGAAAATAGCTCATTTTCCCGAAAGTGCCCGCTCATACAGGTTTAACCCCCTGGGTTTAAACATACTCGATTGCCGAAAAAAAGAAAAAGAAGACACTGAAAAGTCACAAAATTGACTAGCCTGTACGAATTTCCGAATAATTCAAGCCGTGATTAAATGTTTTGAAAGATCAACAGTCGAGAGAATTGAGAAGAATGTTGAACGTGTCCCGCTGTTTATTTTAATATGTACGATAATGTAAATAAGTATACATAAATACGGCCCTGGCGAAACGAGGAACAAAAAGTAGATAAATAGAAGAAATGACATTACACAAGGATAGCAGTTTCTGCAATCCTTAATATCGCCTTGGAAAAGGAAAGGGCTGAAGAAAGAAAAAAAAAGTTATTACAACCACGGGGTAATTCGTATTTCGTCACCCATCCAAGTACTAACCACGCTGGAACAGGGATTAAACTTTGTTGAGCTCGGACGAAAAATGTTGCTGTCCTTGTCATGCCTAGTGATGTAGTGCCTCTACGGCTGAACGCAATTTTTTCAAATTTCCAAGATGAGAAAAAAAGTCCTCTGATACTGCATGGGCTGGGAAAGTAGAGAACAAAAAATTAGAGGAATAGTGAAAATGATGAAACTATTTATTAACTGTACTTGCTTTCGGGTGTATCAGAAAAGTGGGCACTTTCCTTATCAATTGGCTTCGGTCTCCAATCTCGGACGAAGATAACTCGGTTCTCACGGTACGGACCGATAAAAATTGTGAATGTGAATATGTTTTCACAACAGTTTGTGTTACATCTCCTCGTGTACTCTCTTATAACCAGCGCCGTAGCTAGTAACAGGTCCAACCGAGGCACTTGCCTCGTCATTCTATGTGGCTTTTGTCCGTTTATAGTAACCTAATACCTAGGAAGAGAACTCAACCATGGACTGATTTGCCTCAGTCATAACATGTTATTCCATAGACATTGGCCTCAGTCAAAATTGTTTTTCCTGGCTACGGCCCTGCTTACCGTTGTGTTTTGCACTATTTGTGTAACAATGCCAGTGGGCTTTAACTTTAACTTAACCTTCGGATTAAAAACCTCAAGTCGGTCGCATATCAAACAATTGGTCACTGTTTAGAAACGACCATTTTCCAAGTTGAGGTTGGCTCAATAGCCACTTTAGATCATAAGAAATGGTTTTCGCACTTCGACTTCGTTTTGAAAACAGAGGCCACAAGAGAAGACTCACTACGAAATGGCATATTCTACCTGCCATGCCACCCGTGCCCAAGATTATCACTGCCTCGTTTTCGACTGGGCTAGGCGCCAAATAAAACGCACGAGCAAACAGGCTTGAATGTAAGTTCTCGTAATGAGCTCAGCAAGTCAAGAGTTTTAGGTGGGTGAGTTGGCTTTTGCTACGTAATAAGAGCAATTGCGGCGGGAACTGGTCCTATTGGCCGGATGAAGATCAACAGATCCAAGGTACCCGAAATGATTCGAAGTTTTCCCGATGGAAGATTGTGTGAACAGTGAATTACAGCTCCCGTCAATTTGTTTACAACAGCTATGCCGCCAATGCCGCAACGCAAATTCGCTCAACAAAGATTCCGGGCGATGTCTTGTTAATCACAACAAAATAACCCTCCACAGGTTAGATTGTTTTTTGTGAGGTCCGGATAAAGATAAGTCACGACTGATGAGAAGTAAATGTGTATTCGCTGCGCGTACCCGTACAGGATCCCTCGTTACAGCGTGATCAGTCCCTCGCATCGTACAAATCGTGCATTTTACTTTCGGATCGAACTTCGCACCTGTGTTACTTCTGCAAGCAAGTCTTGTTCGATGCTGTCCTATTTTCTGAAGATCGAGGGACACTCCTGCCTCGAACGCTAGCCCTTACCATACTCAACTAGAACTTTCACGCGATGTGAAATGATTTTTACCAAGCCAGATTTGTTTGTCTTTTGCATTTCTTGTTTTCGACATTATAATTGCATCCTTAACGTAGGAAAGCCACAGGTGAGACGACACATACTTAATAACGCTCCTATTGTGCGATGCTCTCATGCTGGAAAATGGTGACATCTGCCTGCGGGTGTTAGGGTGTGATAGTTTACGAGTTCCCCAATTATCACCCCCAACGGCTGGCGAAATTGTTTGGGCCAATTCTGCATACTCCCCAAGCATGAATGCGGGTACACAATTTGGCGTCATAAGTTTCGATAACAAGAAGACAATAAGAATCACACATACGGCATTTGCAAGCAATAGCTGTCGTGCCAGGAAAAATAATAAACAAATGAACGAAGTATCAAGCAAGAAAACATCAAGCTCTTATTGATATCTTTTGGCACATTCGTTGTGCGTTATGATTGTATGACGGGTAAACAATTCGTACTCAAGGTCCCAAGACTATTGCTATATTTGCTTCGTTCTGTGAATAAAGCGATAAATATCTCCAATACGTATTACTCATCTACACGACCATTTCAGTTGTGATTATGAATTGCTGTACGATTTTAAATCTTTGAGGCTTTATAAAAAACGCAGGTTAAAATCATTGCATAATTCAACTAGTCGCTTCTGTTCTCAGTCGATAAAACGAAATATCTTTTTTAAAGTTAACTTTTCAGTACAGAAGTACATTGTCTTGATCCTCTTTATTTCGTTGAAAACAATCGCCGAGTTTTTGAAAACAATCAGCCTGACAACCATAAGAAAAAGTCTCTGTGTTAAGCAAATTACAAAGAAACTGTTTTTATTGCATTTAAATATGATGACTATTTTATGTTCGTTGTAATTTTTTTGTGTTAGCGTTGAACCAAAAACAAATCAATGTTTTCCATCTGACTCTCATGTGAAGGGCTAACCAAATAGGCAGGGCTGGGGAAATTCGTGTTTATAGAAAAACAGCCAAACGTCGCAAAAAAATACACAAAGAAAACAATCAAAATTTATCGTCCAGCTTTATTTGCCCATGCGAATATTTAAGATTGGATTGTGTTACTGACTGCGCTGAGCGCTATTAACCTAATACGCCGCTTTCCGTTCTCGCGTTCTCAATTCAGTGCTAGGCGGAAAAATGACTACAGGCCAGTCACGGTAACTATTTATCTCCGAATGGTATAAAAAGGTCAACTAAGCAAATAATTTCGAAGTTGCCATTTCGTGACCGTCGAAAGTGATTTGTTCTCCTGTCATATTTCCATCGTCAAGCACCACGTCACCTTAGTCAGAAAAACTCATTGAGCTTTTGTTTGCTGTACAATGTCAATGGCGTAACGACAAGATTCAGTTTAAGGCAGCTGAGTGACCGAGGAAAACCAGGGCATCACAACTGGGATCAGTACTAATGGTCTGGCGAACAGAGTTTTACAAGTTTGCCATCATCTTCCATTACCGGTGAATACTGTTCCTTATAGACCGACGTCAAAACCAGTATTGTGACCGTATTTACCTGTTAATTCATAGGATTAGCATGTCCCTGGGGGTTTGCCATCGTGTTAAACTGAATGGTTTTTCTGGGCGTTCTGAGAAAACCCGATCTTCGTAACGTTTACAATACTTCATATTTATTCTCGCCACATCTGACCTTTTATGCGGGCTGATAACACTACCGTCATTCGTTGTTATCAAGTAAGCACA
>JAHPZR010031678.1:15000-25994 GCA_019787425.1 Platygyra sinensis | reverse complement strand
TACTGAATGCATTGAGTGTTAAATTCAGTGAACTCTTGAATTCATATAAATACTGTATTCATCGAAGCTTTAACTTTGGTGAACCCTTAGAATTTATCGAACTCAGGGATGCGGAGTTCGATTATTCCAGAAACGGAATGATCATTTAATTGACTAACGTTCAAAATGACTATTCTGAAATATTCAAGAATGTATTTTTTTTCCATGGAATAAGGGTAATCAGATTTAACTTTTAGAGCTTCCTTGTTCATCTGTTGGTATTTGCCAGGATTGTTGTTTGGGATAATTTACAAATCAAACTTCAAATTATAGGTAAGTCTCGTTTAATTTTTAAATTCTATTCCATCACCACACTGAGGGCTCACATGGGACTTCAAAGCACACTGCACACATGTAACCAATTCTACACAGAATTCATATTCTGTAACACAACAATTTATTTGTCTGCAGAGTGTCTATGTCACAATAATCCCTTTGTCTACAGTTTTCAGAACATTATCTACAAAACGTCATCAACTTCAACAGGTTTGTTGTAAAACTTGACAAAATAATGTGGAGGCTGAACTCCACCCAGATGTTGACAGAATCTGATCTAAGGGAACATTATAAACACTTGCTTTGGATGTGGCTGCAGCACTAGTACTATGAGGCCGGAACAGTTCAACATTTATCCCAGACCTGTTCATAACAACCATAATTCCTTTGCTAATTGTACTCCTAGAAACTAGCTTAATGAATATTGTTTTATTGTCATCACGTTTGCATCTTGTGCAAGCTAAGTACCTACATCCTTAAAGTAGTGATCACACAAATGCGAGGATCAGAAGAATATGAAGTTAACTTGACTACCATAAATCATTTCTGCGCTTGCTGGGCGAAGGTGGTGTCTATTATGGTTAATTTGGTCTTCACCTCATATATAAACAGGGTTCTGGTCTTGTGCAGCTTATAGTTCCTGGGAGCCATTTCTTTGTTGCTTGGTCTTGTATATGCCCAGGTTCCCCCGCTGTCAGGGGACTAAGGTCCTATCATGGTAGTGCTCCATTTACTGTTGGCACTGTGTTGGCAGCTGGTTAAACTTGTCCCTGTCAAGTATATGTGATTTCCAACCTGGATGGATTGTAGGAATCTTGGACTTGACATAATTTGCTGGAAACCCCACTCCTTGGAGAATTCCTTATAGCTTTTACAGTCAAAATGTGGGCCATTTTCTAAGATCATGACTTCTGGTACGCCTTGTCCTGAGAACACACATTTTGTAAGATTGACAATGGTGATGCCCGTAGACTGTCCTCATGGTATTTTATTGATAATTGGAAACTTGAATCCCCATTCCATGACAACAAATCGGTTCCAACAACCTGCCATGGCCTCGTGGGTACTTCATGTGGCTTGTGTGTTTTGACTTTCTTGACAAATATCACATTTTTGCACTCTAGTCTCAATGTCCTTGTTAATATCTGGCCAAAATACACATGATCTTGCTCGTACCTGGCACTCTTCAACACCTTGGTGGGCCTGGTGTATTCTCTCTACGATGTCATTTCTTTGTGATTTATGGTAGTCACTCTTTCTCCTTTGAAAATTAGGCCATTCTCAATTGACAGCTCATCTCGATATGCCCAATACGGAACTTGCTTTTGTTTTTTAGGCCATCCAAAGTAAATGGTTTCTCGAAGAGCTGAAACTTCAGGATCAAGTAAAGTATGTATGTATGTATGTATGTATGTATCTGATGAGGTGTCTTGCCTGAGGATGTCCAGTCTGGCATCAGAGAATTGCACTTGGCACACTTCCTGTAGGTTCAATGATTCTTCACTGGGTAAGGGATTGAGTCTTGACATTGAGTCAGCAAGAAGCAGTTCAGTTCCAGGGTTGTACTTGATTGTCATGTCATATCCTTGTTTCCTGAGCTGTTAGATTCTTCAAATGAATCATATCACGGGGCTTGTGATCCGACTCCACTGTGAATCTCTTGCCAAATATATAAGAGTGAAATTTCTCACAAGCCACAACAACGGCAAGCATCTCACGCTCAATGTTAATTTTACGTAGCTTTTCTCAGTGTCTGTGAGTGCCCTAGATGCGAATGCAATAACTTTGCCTTCTTGCACTAGTGCACTTTGAAGACCTCGAAGGGATGCGTCCACCTGGACAACTGTTTCTTTGTCTGGAGCGAAGTATTAAGGAAGTTCCTCAGAGGTTCTGACATAGCAGACAGGTTCGGGATGAAAGGGGTCATGTAAGTTGCCATGCCAAGGAAGGTTTGGAGTTCTTGGGTGTCCTGCGGCTCCTGCATTGCTCTGATGACCTTCACCTTCTTTGGGTCAGTATGTACTCCTTCTGCGCCAATTAACATGCCGAAAAATGTGATCTTTGTCTCCTTGATATGGCATTTGTTCAAGTTGAAAAAGACTAACATTTGGTTGTACAAGTTTGCATCATGCTCTTTCTCAGTACGGCCATGTACTGCAATGTCATCTGCAATACCAACTGCTCCAGGGCATTTCTCAAGAATAAAGTCCATCTTCTGTTGGAAAACATCTTGGCTAGCATACAATTCAAAGGGAAGACGGGTAAATTTGAATCTCCCAAATGGGCTGTTGAAGGTCGTAAGGTAAGAGAACTCTTCATACAGCACTACAGACCAGTAACCATGACGGACATCCAACTTTGAAAATGCTGTGCTGCCTTTGAATTTGTGCGTGACAGCTCGGTCAAGATCCTTTGGATTGAGGCATATACGCCATCTCCCATTGGATTTTTGGGTTTAAGCTACACTTGAAACCCAGTCAGCGGGCTCAGTCACCGGTTGGATCACTCCCAGACTGACCATTTCGTCAAGTTCCTTCTAAATATCATCCGTTATGTGAATGGGGGACTTCCTTGGGGTATGTACTACAGGTGGTACATCTGGGTCCGTGACAATGTGGTGTTCACCTTCAAATTTGCCAATACCATTAAATCGATCAGGATACAACAGTTGAAGGTCGCTTTTGTCCTTAATTGTAGGGTAGGTTATCTGGGTGGTGCTTACACCACAGTGCAGTTCCACTAATTGAAGCTCACAAGAAGCGGGTAGGCCGCATATGGCATAAAACCTTGCATTAGTTTCCTTGTCACCATATGAGCACTTGATAGAACAGACTCCATGTTGTGGTATTGGTGTGCCATTGTATGCAGTTAATTTGGTCTAAGTAGGTGTTGTGCCTGCTGGAAGGCCATTATCATCTACATGTTCTGGAAACATGTTTCTATAAGTTCGCAAGGGCAAAATGTTTCCTTGTCCACCAGTATCCACTTTCATTTTGAGCACAGGTTTGGAATGGCTAATGTTAGGAAGTTCAACTTGAACTTTTGGAAAGGCTTCATCTCTTGCTGGACTAACAATGGAGCTGTCAATCTGGATGGACTCATATTATAGCTCATCAAAACCAGAATTTGACTCCTCCACCACATGTATCGTATTCTGATATAATTTGTTCTGTGGTTTCCTGCCTTAACCCTTTGCTCCCCAAGAATACCAATTGGCACATAACGTCTAGCCTGCGAACAGGCTCCTAATTGGAGGAACAAGCACGGCAAAAATTCGGTGCGAAGCGCCGAGCAAGTGGAGCCTGCACGCATCTTCCCAAATCGTGGCTACCTCTCACGCGGAGAACAGCTTGTCAACTATCAAATTTCAACCAATCAGCGCATGCCGGAAGTCAAAATCCACAGCAAACAAAAGCGATACCCGTGAAATTTTCGTGTTTGCTTGTCTTTTCTCACGGAAAAATTATATGTAGTTAAAAAGCCGAGACACGCAAAGCCCGAACGATTACTGCATATGTTGCAAGTTGTCTTTAAAAACCTCAATATTGCGATTCTTGAAAGTGACTGTCAACTGAAAATTTGATTAAATCTTCAAATAAGAAGGGAATCGAAGAGGAGATTCTATCTCAAGTCCTATAACAAGCTGAAATTGAAGTCATAAGAAACTCCAATCTGTCTGAAAGACTTTGCAAGCCCTGAGCTGCGAAGCTCAGAAGGACATGTGAAGGAATGACATTTGTTTATAGAACGAACGATAAATGTGGTCAATCCGAAGTTCATCGCTGTAAATATCTGTAGTGAGTCAACAGTGTCAAAAAGAGCGCTGCAATCTTTTGTATCTTCTCTCGAGAGAAGTCCCGGAGCAAAAAAATTCTGAAAGTTTCTTCCAAATCCCAAGGGCAAAGTTCCGAATATGAAGTCCACAGAACCACAGTCGGTGTCGGTGATTGAAAATCTCAAGAAAATGTTGAATTGCCCGCCTTAGCGATCTGTGAGAATGCACATCCCGTCGGAAGAACCGCGAGCACATCATCTTTCTTAAGTAAACACTCCATGGCATTACGCTGTTTGAGCTTCAGATTGCAGTCTAAACTTCAAATTAGTTGAGAAATGGTCACAATCCTTGCGAAGAACTACATTTCTCTTTTCCGCCATTTTGATTGCTCTCTCTACCGGAACTGAAAACTAAGATTACGTCATGAATAATTAAAATCCACCAATCACCGCTCTGCGTCCAAAATTTGGACGCAGACATTGGATATTCAGGAAGATGCGTGCAGGCTCCACTTGCTCGGCGCTTCGCGCCGAATTTTTGCCGTGCTTGTTCCTCCAACTAGGAGCCTGTTCGCAGGCTACATAACGTCATAACTTTGTGAATATTTGTGAATGTTGTCTTTTTAATATCTGCTCATTGAAGTCATGAACTTGTGACCCCCTCCTATCTAAGAAATGGTTAACCACCCCCGGAAGTTTTTAGTTTCTTTTTTGGGATGCACATGGAATGCAAGACTTGGTTCACATCAAGCTATGCACTAAGAGGTGCCAAATAAGCTATAGTTTAGGGGTATACCTAATAAAGTAGAAATTTGATACATTTTTGAAGTTTTTCATTTTCGCATTTTAAAGCAATTTCTTTCAAAATGTCTACCTCCTTCATAGTTGCTGATGTCAGTTCTTAAATTAGCTGATCAATGGCTTTCAAATGGCATATTGTACACAGGCAGAGAGTCTTTACTTGCTGATTTAGGAAAAACAGCCATTTGCCTTGGGTTTAGTCTGTAGTTTTCCTTTTTTTTTCTTTCTTTACATATTATTCGTTTACCTAGATGTTTGAAAGCACGAAGATGAATGTTTGTATGTTGTAATTGTATGTGAATACTTAATGTATAAAATTGTGTAAAATTATTTGTTAACTGTCTGGCTTGCTGTGGATGTGAAGTATATATGAAATAATTCATATTTGTACTGCCGTTGTAGATGAATGTGAAGAGTGATCATCGCAGTAAATTTTCCAATTTAAGCAACTGGAAAGAAGAAGCCTGAAAAAAAGGGAGGTCACGGGTTCGAATCCCGTTGAAGCCTTGAATTTTTTTCAGGCTTCTTCTTTCCAGTTGCTTAAATTGGAAAATTTACTGCGATGATCACTCTTCACATTCATCTACAACCGCAGTACAAATATGAATTGTTTCATATATACTTCACATCACTTCACTGCACGGGAAAAAATATGAACTCAATAAATTGACCTCGCTCCCAATGTGTGGCTTCATAGCTCAGTTGATAGAGCATCGCACCGGTATCGCGGAGGTCACGGGTTCGAATCCCGTTGAAGCCTTGAATTTTTTTCAGGCTTCTTCTTTCCAGTTGCTTAAATTGGAAAATTTACTGCGATGATCACTCTTCACATTGAATTGATATAGATACACTGCTAATAAGCCCAAGGCATTACTCTTTGTTGCCAAGCACCTTTTCAGTTGGGAGGCACACAGTCATACTGACAGAATTCAGAACAAATAAAAAACAAAAGCAAGTTTCTGAATTGGTCTGAACACTGATTTCACAGTGTATAGTACACCCCAGTCTTGTAAATAAGCAACAAGTATCAGTATTATTAGACTGAAATTCATGTATCGTATCTCCTTGTAGATACGAGTCATCAATATAGCCCACATTTAGTTGCCCTTTTTTTCTAAGAGTGGCATAAACAGGTTTTAAGATTTTCGTAACAGGTATGTGGGGCACAAGGAAGTCCATTAGGTAAACATGTAAACTGAAACAGTTTTCCTCTCCAGCTGAACCTAAGAAACTCCTCATCAATGGGCACTGAATAATAAGCATCTCTTAGATCAACTAATGCCCTGTAGCAATTCTTTTTATGAGCTGGTTAGCAGATTGCAGAGTATCCATCTTGATATGATGAAACTCCACATGCTCGTTAAGGTTTTTTTAGATTTATATACTATGAGCCTATAAGTTTGAGTTGATATGTAAAGTAATAATTATCAAAAAGTGTCAAAAAAAAGTCTAATAACACAGACGTTTCAGGTGTATTACCCTTCCTCAGTGTAAAAATCAACCGTTGAAATATGCAATATTACGGTAAATGGACGCGCGTGCGCGTAAAAAGTAGCGCGCACACAGTTCAAACGTATTTGAAATTAATGTTAAGGCAATCAGGCTGCACGGTTCTCAGCTAAAAAAATTAGATTCATTTCCAGTTGTTTGCGATGGATGTTGGTTCCTTTACACAACCGCATACCCCGCACCTGGACATCTGTGATACTCTGACCAGCAGAGTTGAAATGTTGTGCTACAAGAAACCCAGGAGTGTTGTTGCGTATGCTCACCAGATCGACTCCTAAGACTTCGCCCAGTTTCACCGATGTAGATATGGGAGCATCTGTGGCAGGATAAGCAGTACACAAAATATGCCGACATCCAGGTGAAATGATTGCAGATGGTAAAGGTGCTTTTTACATCGGTGAAACTGGGTGAAGTCTTAGGAGTCGATTTGGTGAGCATTTGCGAACCTGGGTTTCCTGTGGCACATTTCAATTCTGCTAGTGAGAGTATCACAGATGTCCATGTGCGGGGTGTGCGGTTGTGTAGAGGAACCAACATCCTTCGCAAACAACTCAAAATGAAGATAATTTTCAAATACTTTTTACGCGCACGCGCTTCCCCTTAATGCAGCTAGAAATATTGCGTATTTCAACGGTTGATTTCCACACTAAGAAAGGGTTATACACCCGAAACGTCTGTGTTATTAGACCTTTTTTGGCACTTTTTGATAATTATTACTTTAAATATCAACTCAATCTTTTACTACCAAGTGTCACGCATCATCTAAGACTTTTTAGTCTATTTATTTGAGCTTAAAAGTGCCGTCCTTTTTAGGGCAGATGAACATAGTAGAAACATACTCCCCTTTAATGTGTAATGGAAGAGGATGAAGACCAACTCTTGACTGTAAAACAACGTTTCGGCTATTCAGCCTTCTTCAGGCTAAAATATATGTAACTTTACACTAAAAACAATGTAAAAAATAATAAATACGACCGATTTTACTTTGAGAGCTATCGCTGCTTTTCTTGTTCTGTCCAGATGTTTCCTTCCTCTAACCGGTATCCGTGTCGTTGTCAGGTGGCATTCTAACGTGCTTTAGAGCCAATTATTGCTGAAAATGTTCACTAGACATAAACCTTCTGTTCAGTTGGAAAGGCGGCAACACACTGAGTTCGCCCAGGCGCAATGCTATCTCATGTGAACCCTCGGCTCAGTGCGGTGACGGAATAGAATTTATTTATAACTTTAAGAACAAAGGACGAGTTTAAAGTACAGACAAAAGATGTTGCTGTTGGTGTTATTTTCAGCATGGACTCTGCTTTATTAGGGTTTGTCCTTACATTTTGCGCCTCTTTCATAACCATTTTTGTTTTTGGACTCAGTGAATGATCGTGTTGGATTTGGCCTGATGGATGCAAAAATGATGGTTGATCTAGCAGTCAACTGGACAACTGTTCCTTCAAAAGTTACTTGCACAGTACCGCGTTACGGTGTAAATAGGTGAGCCTCAAGACATTTGTGTATTCAATCTGGCTTTTATTTTAAGCCTTTTTTGCCAGGAAAATGGGTAATATGTATGAGGGCTAATTCCATTGCTACCTTGGCCTCCAGGTGGACTTTTTGTAAACATCCTGACTAAGGAATAGTTATAAACTTTGATACTATCGTAGAGTGTCATGGATTACATTTGTTCATCTCTTTTAGGCTAATCCCTTCAAAAGCTGTAATAAAAGAAACGATCAACTTGGCCACCAGGAATGAATTTTGTAATGGCGAAATAGAGTTCTTGGAACACGTTGAAGTTGCTGTTAATTTGAACTATACCCGTCGTGGAGACCTTTTGATAAAGCTTATTTCACCTCAGGGAACTGTGTCCAATCTTACCTACTACAGGATGTTAGATAGTTCTGTGGGAGAAAAAGACTTAAATTGGGTGCTGATGACTTTACATCATTGGGGAGAGAAGGCTATGGGTACATGGAAATTAACATTGCAGAACTCCCAACTGCGTAATGTCAATACAGGTTAGTTAGATTCAATTTTTAAAAATCTTAGAAAATAAAAAGGATTGGAAGAAAATGAGTGATTCCTTTATTGGAATTTTTATTTTTTAACTAATGCCGTCACTTACCGGTTACCAATGAAACATTTTTTCATGTGTTGTATGTTTGTAACGTCTGAATCCGTTTAGGAAGGGGGAAGCGAGAGGGGGAGAGCCCGATCAAAGGTTAGGTTAAGTAATGCAATGTTATCTCAAGAACAAAACATACGATTGTTTGTTCAACGTTTTTAAGGGCCCATTAAGTGATCCTTTTAAGCCCTTGCTAGGGTCATGTGACTCATTCTGAAAAAAAAAATGTTCCCAAGGCTCCCATACATATTCCTTTATCGGGATTTTTTCCCTTGATTTAATATTTTAACTTTAATCTTTATTACGCTATGCACAGATTTTGGTTCATTTCTAAAAGGTCATATTTTAAGAGAATTTCAAAGTATTGAAAAATTCATAATTTTCTGAAAAAGGATGATTTTACAAAAGGAATGCATAGCTATGTTTCCAATGTTGGCTTAAATCGTAACTCGTCGAAAAAAGCTGGATTTAAAGAAAAACAGCATTTTCTTTAGCATTTAAAGAAACCTGAAGTGCCCGCGATATCTGTCGAAAGTTACCGTATCAGCGCAGGCGCAGTTTACACTACCAGTGGCTCGATAAGATCAAAAAAAGTACATGAAAGCCACACAGAGATGGTTTTTTTTTCTTTTGTGCTTGTTTTCCTATTAGTTTGTTTTTGCTTGTAGATTTTTACTTTGAATTTTGTCAAACAAAAAGAAATTAACCTCTAAAATGTAACCTAATTTACAAGTTGTTGAATTGTTTAACTTCTACGCGCTCAAGCAGACGCAAGTGAAATGTCACCTCCTTAGCAACGGTTATGTTACTGCTGCGTAATTCTTCACAATAGTGACCCGACCTTCACGTTCAAGAGGTTACATAAATACTCATAATTTGAGCTTGGGGTACTGTGTCAACGTCTCCCAGTCAACTTATTGGCAATATTATCAATATTACAATACAACAAAAATCGTGCGACCGGTTTCTGTCATAGATCGATTATTCCTTCTTCGTTTTCTTTAGGAATTTTGTTTTCGTATTAGTTTTGTTACTTTTACATCGATTTGCTTTTACTGTGTTGTGTGGAATTTACCTGTGTATTTTTCTTGGCAAGGAACACTTTTTAACTGGACGCTGATTTTACATGGGACTAAAGAGAACCCACTAGACTACAACCCTCACTTATCTACAACTGTCAGTCCACAGCCAACAGAGAAAATGAAGTCAACCAAATCTTCAAGTAAGACATTCTTGTTTGACGTATTGCATTGGTCGTTTTGCCTCTATAGAGTATTATATATATCTGACCGTATTCGCAAAAAACTTGCCCAAAGACAGCTCAAAGACAGTCCCAGCGGCAACAAGTGCTCTGATCAGCCTCCTGGCTGGGAGATTGGCCCGTCACGCATGCACGTGGCATGGGCCTATTCAGCAGTGTGTCATGTCAACACAGAACCATCAAACAAGGTTCAACAACTGAGCAAAGTGCCCAGCATTATTTACAATCAATATCAAGGTTATTTGGCACTGAAACCTCAAAGTCCAGCTAAGTGAAGGTGTCATTAACCCCCCCCCCCCCTCCCTGCTTTTGACAGCTGGTCGCCAGCAAACCAGCAGCAGATAGGCCATGTCCCCAGCCTGTCCCAGGTTTAGAGCGGCTGGCTAGGGCTTTCGCCTGAACCCAGGGAAAAACCTAGCGGGCATGCTTTTGCACAACTACAGTGTATTTTACTCATTTCACGGCAGAGTGCAACTAGAAGCTGAAGTTAGCCGTTCGCCATAGAACTCTATGCTAAATGTTAAATGTAGCCTTAATTAATGGGACCTATGATGGGTTTAACTTGTCTCTAAACGTTAATTACAAGACAAAAATTAGAGGATTTCTGAGCGTCATAAACAAACTTTAAGCATTGTTTCGCACTAATTTCAGATATAATAGAACTCCTTAGATCCCAACACAACTTGATTTAATAGGTTTGAATACCTAAAGAAATAAACAAAACGAAACTAACAAAGCAAACAATAAATGACCAAGCAAACAAAATATACAATACTGTACTCGCTATAATTCCTAAAAACTGATCAGTACAAATATATGACAACATAGGATAGTGTTCAGCCTTCGCCATTGTCCTTTATAGCGAGCAACACGGCAAATTCTGCAAAATTCTTAACTTTTTATTTTACAAGCCTCGCTGCCAAGATGGCGGGAAATAGAGAACATAGGCACGCAAGGCGTGCAAGAGTTATTTTTTTGTGGGCTCCAACATGGCGTCTTGATACTAAACACTATAACTTTCAGTGATACTTTTTGCCGAATAATGCGAGTTCGGTACATCGTATATCCCGGAGACTTTGGCATGTTGTTTATTTATTACTCTTCTATAATATTTTAATGTCTTGACTCAATTTATTGAATGGTAAGGGATTTTATTTTTTATTTCGTGAAACTTTCGTGATAATTAGGCTTACTTGCGTGGTGTGGAAACCACAAATAGAA
>JAHPZR010031678.1:0-10000 GCA_019787425.1 Platygyra sinensis | reverse complement strand
TGATTTGCAGCATTCGCGGGAGTTAATATTGTGATATCTATCCTTGTTTTTATCACGATAAGTGTATAAATTTGGGGCTCGGCTTGTTTCCTTTTTTCTTAATGTTTTCTTGTACATGTCATCCGTTTGTTTGGCCAATGTCCAAGATTTTTGGATGCTGCTTCGGATTATATTTCTCACTATTATGATCACTGCCTGTCTTGAGTTATCTCAACCAGAAATTTACAACTCTTGGATGTTATTGTATAGTTATCTATGGCTGATTATTTTTGATGTCCTACTTCTTCATATGTGTTTTCCTTTGCATGTTGGTGAAAGTGGGAGAGTGAGACTACACATAAGCTTAAATTAATAAAATTAATAATAAGTGTTTTATGTGCATTACCAACAACAAGATGACAAAGGGAAACTTTGTATTATCATACCTGTAAGGATATATTATACCAGAACCAGCAAATATGTTTGAAGCAAATGCTAAATTACCAAAAGGTATCTTAAGAGACTATGGGCTTGGAGTCTTCTTTGTTATATTTCCCAAAAACTTAATTTATCCACCAACACTATACCTGCCAACTCTCACGCCTTAGGCGTGAGTCTCACACCTGCGGGTTGAAAACTCACGAGTCTCACGCCTGCGGGCCAATTTCTCACGCCTGATTGAAAAATGTGAGTTGTTGCCTTCTTGCTTGACACAATTTCCAAAAATATGTTAACTCAGACGCATGTAAGGAACGAAAACCATGTGTAAAATGAAATTTTTGAGGTGAAAAGTATTGGGAGCAAGCTCGCGTTTAAGGCTGGGACTGGGAAATTCGAGGGCTGTTTCCGCTTTTGTCAGAGTATGCAAATTTGGTAGGTCACTCATAAGGCGGGAAAATGTATGTGCTAACTTCCGAGTTTTCGTACATGTGGCCGTTTCTGGGAACACCAACATCACAACTGCCATAAAAAAATGACCATGTCAGTCCAAAACTTTCCGATTATAGAACTATAGCGCTGATGTTATCAGCTAACGTCGGTCCATGTGGCTAAGCGTTTTCTCGATAACTTCAACTTCGGTAGACTTCGGACGTCTTCGAAAGACTTCGGACGTCTTTGGAAGACTTCGGAGGTCTTCGGAAGACTTCAGACTTCTTCGGGAATCTTCGGAAATGATCGTGTCGTTTCCAAAAATCTCAGCACTCCCGGGATAAAAATCTCACGCCTATATCTCAGAAAAAGTTGGCAGGTATACAACACTGTAGTTCTCAAACAAAGAAAGCTACAGCATGCTGCTGTTAGTCTGCTTGCAGCCGGTTTCTTCTCTAAGGGTCACTTAGACGCCCGGGCTTAGACGAGTGTTTAGTCATCGCGAACGTAAAAGAGCGGTATGGCAGAATGGCCAAGTAGGGAAGAAGGCGAGACGATTCTTCTTTAGGCTAAATAGTGTCTCCTCATAATCCCTGCTGAAATTTCTAGAGACAAACAGACTGCCAGCAGTCTATGCTGCTGTTTATGATATCAAATTTAGAATTGAAATAGACCAAAACAGAATACTTAGTGACCTATATAATGCAATTTCAGTCAAAACATCCCAGTATAAATGATTTGGTATACAGCTATATACCCTTCATGACTACCGGTATTCTTAATTCAATTGGTTGTGATCATAATTTCTGAGGTGACCTGAGAAGGTAGTGTGGAGACTGTTTTTTGGCAAGATATTTAACATTCAATGTAAAAATGTTAAAATCATTACATGATCATTGTGTTGTTGACCACAAGACTTGAATTGAAGTAAATAATAAATTTTAGTTAAACTGACAGATACTTGAAATGACCTGCATAGCATAGTTCTGGGTAAAAAGATCCCTTTGCACAAGTTAATTTCACTGAGGTGTAATATGAGAACATGCAATAAAACCATGAGCTATTCATTTATTGATAATTCACCAAGATGGGTAATCTTCCAGTTTAACAAAATATAAATCACAGTTAAATGTATTTACAGGTGAACTTAATGTTGACTGCTGACTCCAGAATATGTTTTTTGTGCTGGTTTTATTTTTTTTATAGAAATATATAATATTATTATTGTTGTTATTTTGTGCCTGCCACTACTTTGCAATTCAGTTTAAACATACTTTGGAATTCAATTATTATTTTCAAGTAGAAGTCAATCAGTTTTTTTTTCACATCTTCCATCTACAATTTACTGGTAAGTTGCCACCACTGTAAATAGTATGATGTATATTATTTGTAACTAAACCAGGTCTTCTTTTCATTTAAATGTGAATGTGTGGTTCCCTGATTCCCTTTATTAGGGCTAACGCCTATGGGTTTCACATAGCACCTTAATTTACACTTCAGAGTTAACTCTCTGTTCCACCACTTCTTTTCATTTAGCCTGTTTTCTCTTTTACATGTATGTGACCTCACATTCACTGAGAACCCAGGAATAGACACCATACTCAGAGCAAATGTAAGCCATCCAACACCTAAGCACTGGGAGGAGAGAAATCTCTAACTCTCATCAGTTTAAGCATTGATATTGCAAGGGGCAATGTCTGCAGCAAATTTGTTAACCCTTTCACTCCCAAGGGGTCTCCCTTTGACAAGTAAAATCGTCTGGTGTTAGACAGAGTAAAATCTATTATTAAAGTCACTCTTGGGAGTGAAAGGGTTAATAGAGCTTTTACTTTAAACACATTCAAGGTTGTTGAGAAAACCAAATTGCTTTTACTTTAAACACATTCAAGGTTGTTGAGAAAACCAAATTGTGTTCAGCACATTGTCTGCAAAATAGATATAAACACAGTACATTAATCTTTGACTTGTAACATGAACAAGAATATCCTGAAAGTGTGACCTGCTATAGGGGACCTACACAATTATTTTTAGCTACAAACATTTATGGTACTCACCTCGGGGGATGTTCATGCAAACCATACCCAACTTTTATAATATCAATTTGCCAATACGTATTTTTCATTCCATATATATTGCAATTTATTTTTGTTATTTTAAAAGAGCAGTCGCCTATTAGCAAGCTGTTTATCACTGCTGTCAAATAATAAGAAAATGACTCGGACGAAACTCGATCAAGCTTTACACAATTATTCAAGAATCTCCAACTTTATGCGTTGCGTGGCATAAATGGCGGCTCCCTAAGGGTCTCGAGTAGGTTAAAGATGAGTTATTGCTCAAGGTTTTGATAACTAAACAGTTCTTTCTGTTTGGTGTCTCCGTACAAAGCTCTTTAAATTTGGGCGAAACACTTTTTCGAATAACGCGTGAGTGAATAACCGCACAGACCTAAATCGTGTAGGCTGGTAGACCAGACACGAGATAGCGGCGGAAATCGAGCCTAGAAATCTTGGCAAGATCGTTTATTCGTCAATCATCTGGGTTTTATTGAATGGCTACGATTTATATTTTTGACGGGGTGACACTTCAAACCAGCAACTCGGACTCTACGCTAACAAGAACGTATAGTCATCTGGGTGCACAGCCAGCAGAAACTCACCTTTTGACAACCGTGCCACTTCCTCAGTTGTTCCCTCTTTGTTTCCTTCGTCCGCCATTTTGAATATTTTGGCGGGTTACCGCTGTACACTCGTTCCCAGACTCCCGTTCCCCGTTATGGTCGTCCATTTGTTTCAATATTCGCTAAATCTAATTCGCTGTCGCTAAACTTAATTCGCTGTCGCTAAACTTCAATTCGCTGTCGCTGAACTTCAATTCGCTGTCGCTAAACTTCAATTCGCTGTCGCTAAATTCCATTCGCTGTCGCTAAATTTCATTCGCTGTCGCTAAATTCCATTCGCTGTCGCTAAATTTCATTCGCTGTCGCTAAATTTCATTCGCTGACGCTAAATTCCATTCGCTGTCGCTAAACTTCAATTCGCTGTCGCTAAATTCCATTCGCTGTCGCTAAATTTCATTCGCTGTCGCTAAATTTCATTCGCCGTCGGTAAAAACTAATTCGCATTCGCTAAATTTTATTCGCTGTCGCCAAAATTATTTCGCATTCGCTAGATTTTATTCGCTGTCACTTTACTTAATTCGCTGTCGCTAAATTCTATTTGTTGTCGCTTAACTTAATTCGCTGTCGCTAAAGAAATCACTGTCGCTAGAATTCCCTAAAATTAATTCGCTAAAGCAGCTAAAACTTTATTCGCGCTTGGTAAAACTTATTCGCTGTCAAAAAAGTGGTCGAGATTATTTTTAAGATCCAGTTTTTAGGGTAACAAGCCCAGATTTCATTCCATCAAGCGATGGGCAAATCCACCCTTGAGAATTGATATTGATCTTTGGAGATTTGCTCTCGTGGGTCGAGTATTTTTTGGGCGGCCGAGAATTTTTTTAACGGTCGAGAATGTTTTTTTTTTCTGTCGAGATAATCTTTGAGATTTGTTCTCGTGGGGCGAGAATGGTTTGGCTGGTGGATAATTTTTTAATAATAATAATAATAATAATAATAATAATAATAATAATAATAATAATAATAATAATAATAATAATAATAATAATAATAATAATAATAAATAATAATAATAATAATAATAATAATAATAATAATAATAATAATAATGATGATGATGATGCAGCCCCCCTCGTCCCCCTCCCTCCCCGGCACGTACGCCTATGACTCCGACTACGACTCCGACTTACTAACTTGCGATCGCAAGTTAGTAAGTTGCGATCGCAAGTTATTAAAGTTGTGATCGCAAGTTATTAAGTTGCGATCGCAAGTTAGTAAGTTGCGATCGCAAATTATTAAGTTGCGATCGCAAGTTATTAAGTTGCGATCGCAAGTTATTAAGTTGCGATAGTAAGTTACTAAGTTGCGATCGCAAGTTACTAAGTTGCGATGGAAAAATCAATGTGTCCCATATGAGCCACCGTAGTCTTCGCCTTTCTCTACGGATATCAGTTCTGCGAGTCGGCTGTGATATCTCAACATTCACGTCCCATACCTCCTGTTGTGATGAATACTAGTGGCGTAAAGAACGCTTGTTCCGGCGACTTCCAGAACTCGTCGTTCATACATTCTTTTCTTAATTCTCGTTTTCATGAAGGCGATACACATATTCTGGCGTAAGATCTTTATATGAGTCGGCGTTTGGATGGCATACTCATATCGAAAAAGGTCTTCTCTCTAGCTAAACTGACAGCTCTTATCATTCTTTCGGGTAGAGAATTCCTCAACTCGTCCGATCGCTTGAGTAATCTTTCCTCCTTTTCTTTCTTTGCCTTTTGTTGAAATAACGTGACTTCAGCTTCGTCAGGTGGTTCATGCAGCTGTGACATAATCCGTTCAGTAAGGGGAACAGTTACATTATGCAGACGCTTTAATAATAATTTTAACAGTTGACAATATTATATCTCCGCACCGAAAACGTTTTCATGGGTTGCTATCGTATGCAGGTAGCAAGATTGCTCGTTTTTGATATCTACGTATCACGTCTGTTAATTTTCGATTCATTTCAAGCCATTTCATTTCAGAGGACTTCAAATCAATTTTCGCGTACAAACCTCCCACTCAAAAACCCACTGCACGGTGCCTGCAAGGTATCCTGCACAAGTAAGGGGTAAAGAACATAAACTAAAATTTTAAAATTTATTATCCACTTGTTTTCAAGCTATTGAAAATAAGCAATTTCGTTTAGTGATATTTCTATAGCTATTGTTATTGTTACTGTTATTTCGGACCCGCGACAATTTATCCGCGACCCGCACCACTGCTTATAAGATAATCGCGACAAAAATAAAACATTCTCGACCGTTAAAAAAAATTCTTGACTGGTAAAAAAGAAGTTCTCGACCGCCCAAAAAATTCTCGACCCACGAGAGCAAATCTCCAAAGATCAATATCAATTCTCAAGGGTAGATTTGCCCATCGCTTGATGAAATGAAATTTGGGCTTGTTACCCTAAAAACTGGGATTTAAAAATAATCTCGACCACTTTTTTGACAGCGAATAAGTTTTACCAAGCGCGAATAAAGTTTTAGCTGCTTTAGCGAATTAATTTTAGGGAATTCTAGCGACAGTGATTTCTTTAGCGACAGCGAATTAAGTTAAGCGACAACAAATAGAATTTAGCGGCAGCGAATTAAGTAAAGTGACAGCGAATAAAATCTAGCGAATGCGAAATAATTTTGGCGACAGCGAATAAAATTTAGCGAATGCGAATTAGTTTTTAGCGACAGCGAATGAAATTTAGCGACAGCGAATGAAATTTAGCGACAGCGAATGAAATTTAGCGACAGCGAATGGAATTTAGCGACAGCGAATGAAATTTAGCGACAGCGAATGGAATTTAGCGACAGCGAATGAAATTTAGCGACAGCGAATGGAATTTAGCGACAGCGAATTGAAGTTCAGCGACAGCGAATTGAAGTTTAGCGACAGCGAATTAAGTTTAGCGACAGCGAATTAGATTTAGCGAATATTGAAACAAATGGACGACCATACCCCGTTCCCCGTTCCCCGTTCCCCGTTCCCCGTTCCCGGTATTAGTAACATCCTTTCGGTGAAAAAAATCTTGCTCGCGGTATCAGAGAAAGCCGCACAATCAACTGGATACCACATCAACACAAACAATGCACTTTGATAGGTTTCCTGGTCACACCAAACAACTTTAACTACATGTTGAGAACGTTTTCAGGTTCAAATCGCAAAAACTAAGAACGTTCAGCCTCAGCCCCAAAATTAGACGTTCTTTTAAACTGATTTCAGTTCAGAATGTGTGGCACCAGCCGTCTGGGAGTTCAGATTCCTTTGTTGATGTTTGTTTGCTTTTTTTTAATGGACCATATTTAACTAGAATTATAATTCAGAGACATAATAGAAAATTGGCATTATGTTCGAAGCGTTTGTTACATATGTGTTTACGTAAACGTGCGGTAGTAACTCTGGTTGCAAATGGTCACGTAAACAGTGGCAAAATGACAAACTTTCAATTGGATTGTTTACATTCTCATTGTTTCTGCGGAACTGAATCGTCTTTCCTTTGGGGCTTCCTTTTTACTGTAAAGAAAATGATGAAATGAAGCGAATGTTTTTTAACCTGAACTTTTAATTTTGTTTACATGTAAACCTTAAGTATACAATTGAATAGCAGAACTTTCGTTCGCTAAGTACATTTCTTCCGTAGTGGTGTTTGTTTACGTATGAATTTTTAACCAATGAACGTCTTATACAACTGAGTTAACGACGAACCCGTAAATTGTATGATAGTAAAATAGTAACTGACTATCTCCATAGAATGAAAATCATCAACACAACACTGGCTTTAACTTTTTTGTAACTAAGCAAAAACGACGAACAATGTGTCAATCAAACTCAGCGCAAATTCACCGCGTGAATATCTGGAATATTTTTTCACTTCTCAGTAAAAAGTTTACTCATTTACAACACAACAAAGCCCGGGCGGTAGTAAAATAGTACTGAACTTTGACCATCTCCAGAAAATGAAAATAGTCATCAACATAACAGCGATTTTAACTTTTTTGTTAATAAGTCGAAACGGCGAACAATGTAAGTAAGTAAGTAAGTAAGTAAGAACTTTATTTAGGTGTCAAAAACCTTGTAGCCTGGGTGATACCCATACTAATTAGGGGACACAACAAAAAAAGAATGCTAACAGTAATAAAAGTAACAAGTATGTAGTGTTAAAAATGATCGCTTATTAAAATCTCTAACTAATTTATAATATATATAAAGATCATGTGGAGCAGAGAATGCAGCCCTTGCAGCCGGTGTCTGTTAAGTTAGTTAAATCAATGTTGGGAATACGATTTATGAATGCTTTCAATGTCTTAGCTGATCTGTCAGCCGTAGCCAGTTTTCCCCATAGTTTGGGCCCTAAGTAACGCAAAGAGTGCCTCCCATAGGTAACGGTATTATATCTAGGGGTAGAGAAGTCAGACTGTCTCAGGTTGTATGCGGAAGTTTGATCAATAAAAATGCTACAAATACTATTTGGACATAGCCTATGTTTAACTTTATACATGAGAATACAGATATCCTGTAAACGCCTTTTCGCTAGAGTTGACAACTTAGCTCTCTCCAGTAGCTGAGAATAATTAGCGTGTTTGTCCCTATAAACTGCCCTCAAGCCCCTTTCCTGTAATCGTTCAAGTTTACGTGCGTCACTAGCTCTGCAGAAATGCCACGCTAGGTGGCAATAAGTGAGGTATGGTAGAACAGATGACTTATATAATTGGAGTTTAGCCTTTGTGGGGATTAAATTCCTTAGTCGCATAAGTACGCCGATTCAAACGTGTCAATAAAACTCAGCGCAAATTCACCGCGTGAATATAATTTTACTTGCTTACAACACAACAAAGCCAGAGCGACAGAAAGACAAGTGTTCACTCATTTATCGTATTTACTGCGTCCACAAGGAGCGCGAGCCCCGATGACTGGTTTTCCTTGCAAACTTCCCCGCTGTACTCAGGAATATTCGCTGGTATCTTCTCTTCTCCCTGAAGCATTTTAAGCCAATTCACACCTGGTTCTTCATACTGCGTATGCATTTCTGCACACTGGGCTTTGAGGCTCTCTTTAATCGCCAGATTTAACATGAAGTCATCTTGCTGCTTATAAAACGCATCAACCGTATGCTCTTTCTGAGGACAGCCAACGACCGCACTTTGGCTGTAGTAAGGTGTAGGGCTTGCTGTACTTTGATTGAAACAGGGCGAGGAGATTGATGAACTTGCTGTGCTCGTAGCAGAAGGCCAGCGAACTCCCCTCTCTTGCCATAGACGTTTGTAAGGGTTTCTTACCGAGGTAGACATCCTCGCCGGTTCAGAGTTCTCCGTGTCGAGATCGACTTCCTCTGAAAAAAGGTGTCGGAGTTCGGATGACTCTGGAACTTTGCCTCTGCAAATCTTTTCCAGCCTCTTAGAATCACGGTTAATTGCATGCCAGTTTTCGACAGTTCTTCCGTCTGTTGTAGTACTTAGATACTTCTCAGGGCAGCTGTCAATTAATGAAGCTCGCATTTTATAGGAAAAGCGATTCTGAACTGAGGATGCAGTTGCAGCCTTTGCTGTTAGTTCTTCCTCTAATTGTTCCAACTTTTTTTCCTCGCTTTTCAGCTGCCGCTTTATACTGGCCATTTCCTTCTTCTCATCCGGATGTTTGTCCAGGAGATTGCAATACTCCACCGACAGACATTGGCCAAATTCACAGTTCAGCCTATTGTGACCCTCCATATGGCAGTTTCCACACACAGGCTTGCGGGAACTCCCCGTTGATGTCGCAGAACCGGCAGTCAGTAAGGATTCCTTTCCCACCAATTTCGCTCGTAATTGGGATACTCGTCGTGTTTGGTTGTCTACTGCTTTTCGTTTTTCCTGTAAGAACACCTGCAGAGGAGACATGTATTTTGTTGTTTCGGCCGTTGTGCTTTGTTCTTTGAAGTGCAGCTGTTTTCGCGGCGCTGGTGAAAGACATCGTCGCTTTGCCGGCTCGTTCACGATCATCCTCTCAGTTCTAACATGTACAGCCTGAACTGGAGTGGCAGTAGCATGCACTCTAACTGATAGTCTATACAAGTCCTCGGAGTTGTCCACTGGGCGTAAACACCTGCAAGCGTCGATAAGACCTTCGTCGCAGCTCAGGTTAACAAATGTGTCTTCGTCATCTCTGTATTGAATGCGGACATCCCTTGGAGTTTTTCCTTCCAAAAATGCCCCTATGGTTTTTAACACTTCACAGGCGAATTCCTGATAAGTAATTAGTTCAAACCTTTCTTTTTTCATTCGATGCATTTTGCATCTTTCGAAGTTGGAGAGAGCATACGTAGCGTAGCGTGATGCACGCGTTTTAATACAGCAGTGTAAGTTCCAAATTTCTCCCTCCGATGTAAAAGTGGACGACTGTTTTGTTAGTATTGACGAGCAGGGAACTATCTTTTTACAATCATATGACTGGAACAGGTCGTAAACACAAACGTGGTGAACGAGGCTCAGTAGAAGAAGGGCAATCAGATCCTAAGAGAACAAA
>JAHPZR010031677.1:0-26340 GCA_019787425.1 Platygyra sinensis | reverse complement strand
CTCCCGCGAATGCTGCAAATCAACGAAAAATCCCCAACTTGCCTTGGCCCGAAGGACTTCAATTTTCGTAAAGTTCCACTACCGAACTTAAGTTTCAAACAAAATGATCCACAATATACTGATCCTTGTTACCCCGCAAACGACCAAACGAATATCCTATTATCAAATGCTACTCCAATCGGTGTGTACAAAATGCAGAGTGCAGACTGCACACGGGCGGTGTTGGACTGTCCTTTCTCGACCGATTAATATTTCTGCACTCATGATGAGAATCAAACGAAAACTTTCTAGGAGCTGCTAGTGTAATAATATCTAGGCCAGCTACTTGCCAAGCCTCAATGGCAGGTGAGCATTTTTCGGCAGCAAAACTGGTCAATGGAATCGAAGTCGTGCTATGTTGAAAACTTTTGCTCAGCACTCGCGCTTGACATCCGATTCGATTTTCTACTTAGACGCCATTACAAGCTTTGTTTATCCCAGTGCCAATCAGTCTCTGTTCTTACAAGAACGTACTGGTCATCTGCGGGCACAGCTGGTAGAAACTCACGCTTACTCAAACTATTTCGCTTGGAGCCCTTTCTTTTGTTATGTCCGCCATTTTCAATTTTCAGCGGGTTACCGCTGTACACTCGTGTTCCCAGACTCCTGTTCCCCGTTCCCCGTTCCCCGTTCCCCGTTCCCCGTTCCCGTTCCCGTTCCCCGTTCCCCGTTCCCCGTTCCCCGTTCCCCGTTCCCCGTTCCCGGTATTAGTAACATCCTTTTCAGGTAAATTTTCCATACGACTAACTTTCGTTTGGAAAATGGCTGTGCTGCTTTGAAAGTTCAATCGCTACTGACTAGTGGAGCCGTATGATGACTATGATATATCAAGGACTTCCCATATCCCGTAGGCAAGTTTACAAATACATCTCTTCCGCTAAGAAATTCTGCAACTGCCTTTTCCTGTTGCGGATCGAGGTTTTGAACTCCAAATGTCGAGCATACACCTGAACCGGCTTTAACTCTTGTGGCTTTAGCTCGCGATTTTCTTCTGCCATCTTCATTCAGTGAACGCGCAAAGTTTGGCAATAAAATTATTCAAATTATTCGCGTCGGTCAAATAAATTAACACGGCAACCAATCAGAACCACTACCAGGTTTTCGGGTAGTGACGTCACCGGACAGCATTATCGCCCAGTGCCTTCAGACGTCTCTCTCCCGAGACTTAGCGAGAGGAGGAGACGGCTGAAATTCAGGCTAAGAAAGCCGCAAAACTCTAGAAAAATTTATTTTTCAAATCGGCACTCTTAATCCTCACGCGGTGTCAACCAACGCTTTTCATTCAACTAATTTATTCTGTTAACGTTGTTTTTTCACGTTGCCAAGGTACCAACTAATAGCGTAGCTCCATATTTCTGTACACAAACCACACACACAACCCACAATTCCTCGATTCGCTCCGACGAAGGGCCAACGCTCGAAACGTCAGCTTCTGAATCTCTTTGCGGTGGCCAATTCACATTATCAATCCAGTTGATAAATTCCCCATTCACACCAACTAAACATGTGTAATTAAACCCGGTTTAGAAAAACGAAAACTATTAAAGATAAACTGCACTTCAGGCCTTTATGGCAGGATTTAGATGAACTTAAACATGTTTTTTTTATTTGTGCTGAATTTGGAAGAAAAAAGAACATCAGTAAGCAGCTTTTATAAAGAAATCAATTTTAAAAGCGTGTTTTAACTAAACAGCTTTTAAACATGTTTAAGCTTTGGTATGAAACGGGTGCAGAGCGCGGAGAGATTTTTGTCAAACACGCGCGAAGACTGGGATCGAGTTATTGCACAACATGGCCGACAACATCGAACAACAAGAAGACGAATTACTTGCTTTAGCTTCTATTTACGATGAACGAATCTTCATTCAATCATCAGAGGAAAAGGGAGGCCAGTTTAATGTTTTCCTTGAGTTACCCAAAGCCTTCGAACTAAAATACAGTCTAGATACCTGCCTAGAGGAAAACAAAAGTCGAACGCGTGAAGGTGCAAATGGAGCTCAGGGGACTGAAAGTGTTGAGTCGCTGACAGTGGAATACCTTCCTCCAATCGCTTTAAATTTCAGATTTCCTGAGGATTACCCCTCCAATAGCCCTCCATTATTTACTCTGTCATGCAAGTGGTTACCGTTTTTCAGGTATGACAGTAAGCGTGATGTTTACTGACGTGCACGAGGTTCTTTAAATCATACATGTAGCTTTACTTTCCTCTTTCTATTTCTGCCTCAGGTTTTTACGAGTTTTTTTCGATAAATCCAAATTTCACGTTTTCAGTCGTACGTTCAGAGCGAGCTACAATGAGATCTTTATTTCATTAAAAAATAGACCTGAGTAAGAGATTTCTTAGATTACAGAGATTACAAGAAACAGGGAAATTGAGAAAGCTGAAAATGAATTAAATCGTGGATGATTGCCAGTATGGACCGCAATAAACACTTAATGACTGAACCTGAGGGGAACGGTGAATTTTGTTTCCTGAGAATCTCAATGTCTCCGTGAGATGAAGTTGAAGGAAACATTGCGATTCGAGGGAAACAAAATTCTCAGTTCCTCAAGGGAACAGTCATTAAGTGATTGTTATATAGCAAAGCAATAGGTCATATATGGTGGAAAATAAATAAGAACTTTATCGACAAATGACATGCAATAGTGGTGAGCATTTCGTGGGCATTTGGCGGGAAAGAGTTTTATTGTTAGATGTCATCTGACCATGAACTAGCCAATAAATGGGTGTACTGTAGTGGGAAAAATTCCAGCTTTATAACAAACTGCATGACTGCACCTACAACTTTGTTTGTCATTTTCAGTTGTCAAAGCTTTGCCAATGCCTTGATGAAATGTGGGCAGAAGAAGGTGGAGGGGAAGTAAATCCTATTTCAGATGGACCCAGTTTCTTCTGGATGAGACTCTGACAATGTTGAATGTGGAGAGCCCTTTTCCTCTGCAGTTTAAGAAAGCCCATGGACAAAATAACAGGAAAAGAAGGGGAGATCAAAGAGCTTTCCAAGATGTTTGGCTTCATACCATAATTTAGTTGGTGCTATATTGGAATATGATCAAGAAGAGAAAGGAAGAGTTTTATAGTATGGCAGTTATTTTACATGTAATGTTTTGCTTCAGTGAAAAGCCTGGATCAGTGTGTATTGAAATTCCATGATTTGCGGCCATGTATTCTGTGTAGATTGCATGGCTGGTTACTTCAAAGTTCAGATTGAGGATGGTGCTGTACGAGCCTTGAACTGTCCATCAGATAAGTGCGAATCACAAGCTCTGCCTTCTCAAGTGAAGCAACTTGTTAGTCCTGAGCTGTTTGCAAAGTATGACAGGTTTCTGCTTCAGTACAGCCTGGATGGAATGTCAGATGTTGTTTATTGTCCTCGCCCATTATGTCAAACTGCCGTCATGCTTGACTGTGATTCAGCAATGGGTGTCTGTCCGTCATGTTCATTCGCCTTTTGTGCCTTTTGCAAACATACTACCATGGTGTTTCTTCCGTGTGAGATTAAAAGAGATAATCTTAAGAAGCTTACAGAGGAATATAATGCAGCTTCTAGTGCTGAAAAAGAACTACTTGAGAAGCGTTTTGGAAAACGACAACTGCAAAAGTTGATGGATGAAGTTGTGTCTGAAGAGTGGCTTGACTCCCATGCAAAGCAATGTCCGAGCTGCAAAGCAAGTATTCAGAAATTGATGGCTGTAATAAGATGACTTGCCTGAAGTGCCGGGCATACTTCTGTTGGCTGTGCATGGCTACTCTTTCTCGCAGTAATCCATACCAACATTTCAATGCCCCAGGCAGTGAGTGCTTTAATAAGTTGTTTGAAGGTATTGATGAGGATGATGATGACGATGATGATGAAGACTGGTGGTTGTGAATATTAAATATACTCTTCCCAGTAGACCGTGAACCCACAAATTTTTTTGCCGCCTTCAGAGTAACGTTTTTGATGCCGCCAGTTTGTTTCAAATCAATCACGTGGTACTTTGAAATGCACCACGTGAAGACATTTTTTTCTCTGTGGCGTCATGACTTTTTTCGTGCTACGTGATGTTCATTCACCGCATATTATCTTCAATTGGAAAGCTTACCGGACGTTTGCGTCTAAAGAAAAACATTCCGAACTTGTCCTGATCATATTTTATCTTCAGCTGATAAATTGCGGCCATTCGGACAGTTCTACGGCAGACAAAGCCACGGTAAGCTTTCCTCTTGAAGATAAACATGTTGTGAATGAACATCACGTAGCACTGAAAAAGTCACGACGCCACACAGAAAAGATGTCCTCACGTGGTGCATGTTAATGTACCACGTGATTGATTTGAAAACAAACTCGCGGCATCAAAAATGTGACTCTGAAGGCGGCAAAAAAATTCGTGGGTGTCGCGGTCTACTGGGAAGAGTAATAACATACTAGATGATATTGACTTGAGTCATGAATTTGAAAAAAATTAATTGATATAGAAATTGAAGATAGCTAACTGATATAGCTATTTGCCCAGTAACTGGAATAACTAATCTTTGGACAGAATAGTTAGTTTACATAGAATGTACATGTAAATTTTAAAAATTTATGGCAATCCTCCACCAGATTGTACTACAACTTGTAAAAGGCCTAGCAAACAATAGTATTAACTGAATATTCTTATTATTTTTGTTCCTTGGGTATGGTTACAAATTGTGTTAAATATTAAGAGTTATTCTTAGGAGTGAAAAGGAATATGGCCCTACATTTCCTAAGAGCATTCACTGAACGTTTTAGGGATCACTCACTCTGTTGTTACTGAGTGTAAACGTGGAAGTCAATCTTGTTTAAATTACTCGTACCCCAGGGGCTGACTATCACTATTAGGTAACCTTAAAGGGGCTCAGTCACAGCATCTTGAGTTATTTTGAACATCGAAAAAATAACCGTTCAATTGACGGAAACTTAAAAATAACACTTTATAAAGGTAGAAAAAACATCAAAGAGATAATAATAAACCATAAAGGAACAAGGATGGTTAAGGATGGAGAAGATTGACACGGATTGCAAACAACGAATTTGAAAAGTTTAGCTAAGCTTTTTCAAACGTGACTGAGCCCCTTAAAATACACTTACTGCACCTTCTCAGAGACATACAGATTCTACAATTGGAAGCTCAACTGACAAATGCATTTTTCACTAACGTCAATCAGATGTTCAGCGGCTCTTCCTATACTTCAGACTTCTGCCGAGCACATGTTTGATCAAATCAAATCATTGAAGATGGTTAGACAACATATTAGGGAACTGGGAAGACAAGCGGAAAATTTGATTGACAGTAGCAAAAAAAGGCATTTGTCGGTTGAGCTTTGAATTATATAGTCCACATAGTATTGAAGGGTACAGTAAGTTTTAATAACTGAGAAACAGAAATCATATACCTTGTTTCTATCAACGTTATAGAAAACACAAATGGAAGTTTGAGAGAATGGAAAAATTTATGCTGTGGGTACATGAGCTGATAGGCAAGCATTTCTATATCTTGATGAAAACAAAGAGAACATGTTACTATTTCTTTTAGAGAAAATTGCGATGGATTAAATACTTTGATCATCAAAATGTAAATTCTCTTTGCTCATACCATCATTATGCTCATGCTAAGTGTGTTTTCTATTGGGTTATAGAAACATGATTTTTAACCAATCACTGCACATGTTTTGCCAGGCTCTTTTCCAATACTATTTAAGCAATAGACCACAAGTTTCTATGGTTTATAGGCTGATAAACCACACAGGATGTTGGTAGAACACGAGAAGAATTCGTAAATCACGAGCTGTAGGCGAGTGATTTACGAAATTCTTCGAGTGTTCTACCAACATTCCAAGTGGTTTATCAACCTATAAACCATAGAAACTTGTGGTCTATTGCTTTTGTATATAATTTAGAAGACGCACAATTTTTCCATGAGTTTACTGGCACAATAAACCATAGCTTATTGACCAATCAGAGCGTGCGCATTGATTTGGTTATATAAAATAATATGAATCAGCTTTAGGAGAGTGGGCATGGGTTTGTCAACTGCAAAATGAAACTGCAAGAAATGAGACTGCTTGCTTTTTGTTTCTGTTGCCTTTGAAAGTCCACTTGAAGTAAGGGAATCTCCACTTGCAGTCTAATAATAATATAAACTTATTAAAGGTGGTTAGCAAGATTTAAATAATAAATTGTTTTCAAGTTAAATCCTTTTTAATGTGTTTATTGTTCTATTCTAATTTGCATTCAATTTTTCTTATTTATTACCTCTTTTTAAGTCTCTAGACATCACAAAAATCATTCTTAGAATCTAGAGCATAGTAGGAGACTCTGAGAAATTAAGGGTACATTGAACAAGTTAAAGTTTCCAAAGGGGTTTTAAGTCCCACCTGTGATGGACGAGCTGGAAGGGCTGAGAAGGAACTGGCTAATGTACCAGTCAATTCCAAAACCGCCCACCCCCCCCCCCCTGGGCAAACCCCGGGGTATTTGACCTTTTTGAAAAATTTTGGTCAAATTCCCCGCTATGTTGCCAGTTAAGACGGTCAAATGCCCCACTCGTTAGAGCATCAAAGAGGGTCAAATCCCCCCACCCTCCAGGCATGTTAAAGCAACTGTGGAAACAAGTTCTGCAAAATTTTCAGCCACTACGAATTTCTCGTTCAGCTTGTCTTCGCTCCACATTTTAACAAAGGCATATTCCACGATATAACTTTATATAACGACAACAACAGAGAACCCACGTGGAATCGACAAGAGCAATGACCCGTAAACGCGGCTCGCGTGCTGAATCAAAGAATTGTGAAGTCCTTTTGTTTCTGACCGCTGACAGACGTTTTGACACGAAGTCAAATGCCCCACCGGGCGGGCCTCATTTTGGGTCAAATTCCCTACTGTACGGAGCTTAACGCGAGTCAAATGCCCGGGGGGGGGGGGGATGGGCGGTTTTGGAATTGACTGGTACATAAGAGTGAAGTGGCCAAGCTCAAGGTGGGAGAGGGTGGGCTGACAAATTTCTGGCTCTCACTTTGTCCCGCTGTTATTTCGACAGAAGCAAGTAGCAGCCACAAATACATCTGCATTCACAGGTGTCCATAACAAGAGTGTGGTGAAAATAGACCTTTTTCCCTTGTACATTTTGTTTTCCCAATACAGATCATGTGATGATACTCAAGAGATTTGATCTTTTGTTTTGTTCATTAAAAAGGGTACATGCAAGCATGAATATAATAATAATAATAATAATAATAATAATAATAATAATAATAATAATAATAATAATAATAATAATAATAATAATAATAATAATAATAATAATAATAATAATAATAATAATAATTGATATTTAAACAGGGTAACCCCTTCAGTCACAGGACTGGTATCAACGGGGGCCCTGTATAACATTAAAATAAAATGTCTGCATGTACTCTTTTTAATGAACAAGACAAAGGATCAAATCTCCCGAGTATCATCACATGATCTGTATTGGGAAAACAAAATGTACAAGCGAAAAAGGTCTATTCACTGTGGCACTCCAATGGTATTTCACGAAACTACAAACGTACCCTCCCCTCCCCTCCTAATCCTGGATTTCGCCGGCCTGAACCCAGTCTTACTCTCACATCGTGCATGCATGTCAGAAATTATGCAGCAGATTATCAGAGATTATGTAAGCGTGTGGAGACTTTGACCCAAGATGCCCGCGAAAAAGTTAACTTTGTATCTCGGCGTAGCCGCAGGATTCACCGGATTCTCAATTTTGGGACTTGTCCTCAGTATCCGAGGGAAGAGATGTTCTGAACTTCACACGTTTGGCTCCATGATTCGACAGCACTTCGAATACTTCATCTTTTCGCTCATCGGAAGGAGGATGAGACGAAAACTGGAAAAAGACAGCAAGAATTTCGCTGAGATACAAGAAGAAACGTTATTAAAGATACTTAAGAATAACGCTGACACGGAATATGGAGTAAAATACAAGTTTCGTGACATAGACGACAAAATGAAATACATCGCGATACATCCACTGACAAGATACTCTCACTACGAGCCCTATGTAGGTAAGCAAGGAAACGATGATTCAGATGTTTTAAATTCAATTTCGGAAAGAACCTTCGAATGTGCTTATAGCATCCTGTATGGTTGTATTAAAGACTACGAGAATTAAAGTATAAGTGAGTAAGTACATGTAAGTATAATTTGTTTACTGGATCGCTTTCCCCATTTGGGACAAGTGCTACAAAGGGCGGGAGCTTTTTTGGGTGGGTGGGGGGCAGGGGGTAGGCGATTTTCACGGGCTATGAAATTTATTTTTCCCCATTACTTTGTGCATGAAATTGTTTGGTGGGTATAGCTCGTTTAAGAACTTCTTCTTAAGTCAAACAAAGGATAGTAGATAGCTCTTGCTCAATTTTTTTTCTATGCTCCCCTTGTATGATACTTTCTTCAGCTGATTTTGCTGTGTGGGAATTTGTTTGAAAATTGCCTCACCCATGGGGAGGAACTGCTTCTTAGGCTCTTTGTTAGAGATGTACAGTGAAACCTCGATTTAACGAAGTCGCTGGGGACCGGCCAAATTTGTTCATTAAATGGAGGGTTCGTTATATCGAATTTGAGGGCAAACGACCAAAATGTTCGTTATATTGAGGTCGTAGTTAATGATTTATTTGTAACACAGGTGACTTCTGTGGAAGTACTATAGTGCCAATGTCTATGACATATAATAAGCCGTTGACTGAAAGGTTGCCGTCTCTTTACTATAAGGATTAAAGGATTTGTTGACTGTTGGTCTGTTCAGCGTTTATCTTCTTTGGCGTGTTGACATTGTAATTCATTATATCGAGGTAGATTTTACGTTTGGGCTTCCGGATTATGTTCGTTATATCGAGGAATTCGTTATATCAAGGTTCGTTATATCAAGGTTCGTTATATCAAGGTTCTATTCCATACATTTTACTGTAACTTTGGCCGGGACACAGGATATCGTTCGTTATATCGAGGACTTCGTGAAATAGAGGTTCGTTAAATCGAAGTTCCACTGTACGTGTGGCTCTCCAAACCCTAAGCCTCTTTCAGACCAAAGAATGTCATCTTCCTCATCAGTTTTTTCCAATGAGCATACTCACCCCCTTTCACAGACCCCTCGGGGTAACCCCTATAGACATAAACCTTGATTGATTGGTTGTTATCATTATTATTGGTTGATTGATTGATTGATTGGTTGATTGATTGATTGATTGGTGGATTGATTGATTGATTGGTTGATTGATTGACATGATTGATTGATTGATTGGTTGACTGATTGATGGTTGACAGACTGATTGATTGGTTGATTGACTGATTGATTGATTGGTTGATTGATTGATTGATTGATTGATTGATTGATTGAATTGTTGGTTGATTGATTGGTCGGTTGGTTGATTCGTTTGTTGACTGACTGACTGATTGATTGATTGATTGAATGATTGACAGGCTGACTGGCTAATTGACTAATTGATTGGCAATTGGCATTCCATACAATGGGTTAGCTGTTGTCTGATGAGGTTGAAAAGAAATTGATGAATTAAGCAATTCTCCATGACAAGGCTTGGTTTGTTCTGCTTGTCAATTTTTTTTTAATTTTATACCCCACAAGGAAGTCTCTTTACAGGACACCCTTGATTTATAGGTAGTACATATTTCATTTATTCAATGAATTTAATTTGTTGAGTGTTTGTTTCCATACTGTTTCTGTAGAGAAGATCTCTCAAGGCCAGAAGAATGTTCTAACTGCTAAGGATCCATACCAGCTGGGTGTCACTTCTGGAACGTCTGGCAAGAGCAGTCTGCTTCCCACCACCAGTGATGTTGGTAGAATATTTTTCACCAATGGAGTTCTTGTTGCCATTAGTGCCATGTTTGATGCATATTCAGGGGTAAAAGAAGTGAATTTATCTCTACCCTAACAAAAGTAAATACTGTATATGACAAAAGTTTTTTCTTCCTGTGCAAATTAAAGAGATCTGTACAGCACCGCAAATTGTCCTGAGTGCAAATGATCCCAGACCGGAAATGATCACCAAATTGGACCGTGAAACTTAATCCCAAACTGCAAATTATTCCCAAATGTGGACTGCAAATGATCCCACCTGAAAATGAAAAATGGCATGGAGTTTGGTACCATATGTTCATTATTATTGTTATTGTTATTGCTGTTGTTGTTGTTGTTGTTGTTGTCATTATTAATTTTATTATTCATTTATTTTTTTTTTAATTTAATTTAATTTCCAACAATAACTTATATAAATTTAAAGAAAAGATGCTGTCAACGTAAACATAATTCTTAAGATAAATAACTCCATCTCATCTTCTCTTGGAACCATGCGTAGAAATCCAAGAAACCAGAAATCATTGCAAACTAAAAGTACAATGGCAATCATAAGCCTTTTCTGTGTAAGATTTCCATGCCAAAGAAGTCTTGCTAGATGAACAACCTTCATTAATTTTGATACATAGGTTACACCACTAAAACCCTTGGCCCATGGGGACTCCCAGATTTCCTTTAACCAGGGTAATTACCCAGGGGAATTGATTATGGTGCATCAACAGTATTGCATACTTCCGGCACCCAAAATATACAAAAAATTTTCTTTTCTGTTTCACGGGTGCCACGTGGTTCCACTCGTATCTATAACAATCTGTTTACTATTGTGATATATGTTGTCTTCCGATGTGAACAAATATTTTTTGTAACTAGAATGTAAGGAAGCAGCTTAGAGGTAATGAACATTGATATTTTCAAGCTCAAGACTGAAACTTTAATTGAGAGAACTTCTGATTTCCCAATTATTTTGGTTTCTATTAATGAAAATGCTCTTTTCTGATTTTTTTTTTAAATTTTCCATACAGTCTTACCAGCTACAGAAGAGCTTGAAGTTTTTTTACTCTCCAAAATGGCGCTACACAGAATCGGGCTTACCGATTGGTCCAAATTCATCTTCACCAAGTAACTCACAGCGAATCCTACATCTCTATACTACTCCTAAAGCAGGCTTTGACATCATGACAGAACCGGAGGCCTTGTATATTCACTTGCTCTTTGCCTTGAAGGATCGCAATCTTGGCATTTTGGAAGCCAACTTTGCACAGCTTGTGTATTCAGGACTCCTTACACTTGAAGCTCAGTGGAAGTTGTTAGTAGATGATATTGAACATGGTAGAGTTAATCCTGGATTGGAGATCAAGGATGAAGTTAGAAGGTAAGTGGGATTAATAAACGAGATAGGGGCAAATGAAGGATAGATTTATTTCGTCATGACAAAGAAGACCACTGACAGGTAAAAAATGGTTTTCCCTGGGAGGGAGTACTTCGATAAATTTTAGTTAGTTATGTCTGGACCCGTGGGAGGCACAGTGGCCTCATGGTTAGTGCGCTTGACTCGGAGCGAGCGGTCCGAGTTCGAGCAAGATGTTTTACTCTCACAGTGCTTCTCTCCACCCAGGTGTATAAATGGGTACCGGCAAATTGTTGGGGAAACCTGACAAAATTGCGCGGGAGTGACCTGCAATGGACTAGCATCCCGTCCAGGGGAAGTAGAAATACTTCCAGCCGCTTCATGCTACAGAAACCGGGAAAAGCTCCAGCAGCTATGAGCCAGGCTTGGGAAGATACGTGATGTCTTTTTCATATAGTGGTTAACTATTGTTTGTCTTTGTCATATAGTGGTTATCTATTGTTTTTTTAAAAAAATAAACAATAGAAAAAAAGACACCAAGTTCCTACCCAGGTTTGGCTCTAAGGCTTCACCTACGTCTGAACCTAGTGAGTTTCCCTCAGTGTGTTGAGTCAAATTATTGAACCTGGCCCTATTTGAGGATGAAACAAATAAAATTTGACACTCCATTAAAGGCCCAAGCCCCAAAAATGACACCCAATTCAAGGGAAAGAAAGAAACTAAGAATATGGTTCATGGTAACTTTGGAAGTTTAAAAATAGTTCTGTTCAAGCAGATCATTTGTTTTTTTGTTTAACTGGGTATTAACACACTACAGTGTTACGTAATACAATTTAGTTTCCCCATCCAAATATCACATCGGGAAAAATGCCAACAGGGGCAAAAAAGATAGTCTATTATGGATCAAGAACCTCGAAAAAACCCAACCCTATTCCATGACACACACCTATATATTAGCCCATATATGGAAGCAACCCCACTCCCCCACCCCCACACAGGGTCTCCTGTGGTCAGTTGTATTTTCATTTTCCTCAGAAAACTGGACAGCCTTCTTAAACCTGATAAGAAACGTGCTGATGAACTGAGGGAGGAGTTTGCCAAAGGTTTTATTGGCTTTGCCAAGAGAATATGGCCGCATGTTAACTTGGTGCTTGCTTGCTCAACAGGTATTTTAAATAATTAATTTCTAAGAGGGATCATTATCTAACTTCTCCTTACAATATCATTATCCTATTAAGTATGTAGGTAATGAGAGTAAAAAAATCATCAACTTGCTGCATTGCTATGATGCATCATCAAATTCTTTGTGTGGCGGTCAGTAGAGAAGACAGAGAAGTTTATTAATCCTTGTAGTGCATAATCAATCTAATTTCCAGAGCTCTTTTCAGGTGTGAAATAGGCTGTAAAAAGTCACATGTTTTGGTTTGAATTAGTTTAATGGTTTTTGAATTACGAGATGCAGGGGTCTAACAGTGAGTGAGTGGGTGAGCTTTGAACAAGCACTGTGGCTAAGCTTTGCCAGGGATCCTCATTATCATGTTGAGGTTGAGACAATGTGAGACGTCATAATCAAGCAGTGCTGTTCTCCACTTAAGATACATGCTTGGACAGGTGCTTGTTACTTGCTTCTAAGGTAATTTAACAAAATGCCGCCAGGCACTTGGTGATGGACAAACATTCCATTGAGACAAGAAGTCATACCTTTCAGAGGCTTCCTGCTGCTGTCTGCATCATCATCACCATCATCATCACCATCATCATCATCATCATCATCGTCATCCTTTTAGCACCTCAGGGGGGTGGGAGCACTGCTGTCTGCATAACACGGAAGTTTAGCATCTGCTTAACAGTTGTGAGCTGCTAGGCTCGAAGAGACTCGAAAAACTTTGTCCCCAGAGCATGCCCACTTTTGGTCACACGGTTCTCGACTCAATTAATTAGAGTCGAGAAACCGTGTGACCAAAAGTGGGCATGCTCTGGGGACAAAGTTTTTCGAGTCTCTTCGAGCCTAGCAGCTCACAACTGTTAAGCAGATGCTAAACTTCCGTGTTATGCAGACAGCAGTGCTCCCACCCCCCTGAGGTGCTAAAAGGATGACGATGATGATGATGATGATGATGGTGATGATGATGGTGATGATGATGCAGACAGCAGCAGGAAGCCTCTGAAAGGTATGACTTCTTGTCTCAATGGAATGTTTGTCCATCACCAAGTGCCTGGCGGCATTTTGTTAAATTACCTTAGAAGCAAGTAACAAGCACCTGTCCAAGCATGTATCTTAAGTGGAGAACAGCACTGCTTGATTATGACGTCTCACATTGTCTCAACCTCAACATGATAATGAGGATCCCTGGCAAAGCTTAGCCACAGTGCTTGTTCAAAGCTCACCCACTCACTCACTGTTAGACCCCTGCATCTCGTAATTCAAAAACCATTAAACTAATTCAAACCAAAACATGTGACTTTTTACAGCCTATTTCACACCTGAAAAGAGCTCTGGAAATTAGATTGATTATGCACTACAAGGATTAATAAACTTCTCTGTCTTCTCTACTGACCGCCACACAAAGAATTTGATGATGCATCATAGCAATGCAGCAAGTTGATGATTTTTTTACTCTCATTACCTACATACTTAATAGGATAATGATATTGTAAGGAGAAGTTAGATAATGATCCCTCTTAGAAATTAATTATTTAAAATACCTGTTGAGCAAGCAAGCACCAAGTTAACATGCGGCCATATTCTCTTGGCAAAGCCAATAAAACCTTTGGCAAACTCCTCCCTCAGTTCATCAGCACGTTTCTTATCAGGTTTAAGAAGGCTGTCCAGTTTTCTGAGGAAAATGAAAATACAACTGACCACAGGAGACCCTGTGTGGGGGTGGGGGGAGTGGGGTTGCTTCCATATATGGGCTAATATATAGGTGTGTGTCATGGAATAGGGTTGGGTTTTTTCGAGGTTCTTGATCCATAATAGACTATCTTTTTTGCCCCTGTTGGCATTTTTCCCGATGTGATATTTGGATGGGGAAACTAAATTGTATTACGTAACACTGTAGTGTGTTAATACCCAGTTAAACAAAAAAACAAATGATCTGCTTGAACAGAACTATTTTTAAACTTCCAAAGTTACCATGAACCATATTCTTAGTTTCTTTCTTTCCCTTGAATTGGGTGTCATTTTTGGGGCTTGGGCCTTTAATGGAGTGTCAAATTTTATTTGTTTCATCCTCAAATAGGGCCAGGTTCAATAATTTGACTCAACACACTGAGGGAAACTCACTAGGTTCAGACGTAGGTGAAGCCTTAGAGCCAAACCTGGGTAGGAACTTGGTGTCTTTTTTTCTATTGTTTATTTTTTTAAAAAAACAATAGATAACCACTATATGACAAAGACAAACAATAGTTAACCACTATATGAAAAAGACATCACGTATCTTCCCAAGCCTGGCTCATAGCTGCTGGAGCTTTTCCCGGTTTCTGTAGCATGAAGCGGCTGGAAGTATTTCTACTTCCCCTGGACGGGATGCTAGTCCATTGCAGGTCACTCCCGCGCAATTTTGTCAGGTTTCCCCAACAATTTGCCGGTACCCATTTATACACCTGGGTGGAGAGAAGCACTGTGAGAGTAAAACATCTTGCTCGAACTCGGACCGCTCGCTCCGAGTCAAGCGCACTAACCATGAGGCCACTGTGCCTCCCACGGGTCCAGACATAACTAACTAAAATTTATCGAAGTACTCCCTCCCAGGGAAAACCATTTTTTACCTGTCAGTGGTCTTCTTTGTCATGACGAAATAAATCTATCCTTCATTTGCCCCTATCTCGTTTATTAATCCCACTTACCTTCTAACTTCATCCTTGATCTCCAATCCAGGATTAACTCTACCATGTTCAATATCATCTACTAACAACTTCCACTGAGCTTCAAGTGTAAGGAGTCCTGAATACACAAGCTGTGCAAAGTTGGCTTCCAAAATGCCAAGATTGCGATCCTTCAAGGCAAAGAGCAAGTGAATATACAAGGCCTCCGGTTCTGTCATGATGTCAAAGCCTGCTTTAGGAGTAGTATAGAGATGTAGGATTCGCTGTGAGTTACTTGGTGAAGATGAATTTGGACCAATCGGTAAGCCCGATTCTGTGTAGCGCCATTTTGGAGAGTAAAAAAACTTCAAGCTCTTCTGTAGCTGGTAAGACTGTATGGAAAATTTAAAAAAAAAATCAGAAAAGAGCATTTTCATTAATAGAAACCAAAATAATTGGGAAATCAGAAGTTCTCTCAATTAAAGTTTCAGTCTTGAGCTTGAAAATATCAATGTTCATTACCTCTAAGCTGCTTCCTTACATTCTAGTTACAAAAAATATTTGTTCACATCGGAAGACAACATATATCACAATAGTAAACAGATTGTTATAGATACGAGTGGAACCACGTGGCACCCGTGAAACAGAAAAGAAAATTTTTTGTATATTTTGGGTGCCGGAAGTATGCAATACTGTTGATGCACCATAATCAATTCCCCTGGGTAATTACCCTGGTTAAAGGAAATCTGGGAGTCCCCATGGGCCAAGGGTTTTAGTGGTGTAACCTATGTATCAAAATTAATGAAGGTTGTTCATCTAGCAAGACTTCTTTGGCATGGAAATCTTACACAGAAAAGGCTTATGATTGCCATTGTACTTTTAGTTTGCAATGATTTCTGGTTTCTTGGATTTCTACGCATGGTTCCAAGAGAAGATGAGATGGAGTTATTTATCTTAAGAATTATGTTTACGTTGACAGCATCTTTTCTTTAAATTTATATAAGTTATTGTTGGAAATTAAATTAAATTAAAAAAAAAATAAATGAATAATAAAATTAATAATGACAACAACAACAACAACAACAACAGCAATAACAATAACAATAATAATGAACATATGGTACCAAACTCCATGCCATTTTTCATTTTCAGGTGGGATCATTTGCAGTCCACATTTGGGAATAATTTGCAGTTTGGGATTAAGTTTCACGGTCCAATTTGGTGATCATTTCCGGTCTGGGATCATTTGCACTCAGGACAATTTGCGGTGCTGTACAGATCTCTTTAATTTGCACAGGAAGAAAAAACTTTTGTCATATACAGTATTTACTTTTGTTAGGGTAGAGATAAATTCACTTCTTTTACCCCTGAATATGCATCAAACATGGCACTAATGGCAACAAGAACTCCATTGGTGAAAAATATTCTACCAACATCACTGGTGGTGGGAAGCAGACTGCTCTTGCCAGACGTTCCAGAAGTGACACCCAGCTGGTATGGATCCTTAGCAGTTAGAACATTCTTCTGGCCTTGAGAGATCTTCTCTACAGAAACAGTATGGAAACAAACACTCAACAAATTAAATTCATTGAATAAATGAAATATGTACTACCTATAAATCAAGGGTGTCCTGTAAAGAGACTTCCTTGTGGGGTATAAAATTAAAAAAAAATTGACAAGCAGAACAAACCAAGCCTTGTCATGGAGAATTGCTTAATTCATCAATTTCTTTTCAACCTCATCAGACAACAGCTAACCCATTGTATGGAATGCCAATTGCCAATCAATTAGTCAATTAGCCAGTCAGCCTGTCAATCATTCAATCAATCAATCAATCAGTCAGTCAGTCAACAAACGAATCAACCAACCGACCAATCAATCAACCAACAATTCAATCAATCAATCAATCAATCAATCAATCAATCAACCAATCAATCAATCAGTCAATCAACCAATCAATCAGTCTGTCAACCATCAATCAGTCAACCAATCAATCAATCAATCATGTCAATCAATCAACCAATCAATCAATCAATCCACCAATCAATCAATCAATCAACCAATCAATCAATCAATCAACCAATAATAATGATAACAACCAATCAATCAAGGTTTATGTCTATAGGGGTTACCCCGAGGGGTCTGTGAAAGGGGGTGAGTATGCTCATTGGAAAAAACTGATGAGGAAGATGACATTCTTTGGTCTGAAAGAGGCTTAGGGTTTGGAGAGCCACACGTACAGTGGAACTTCGATTTAACGAACCTCTATTTCACGAAGTCCTCGATATAACGAACGATATCCTGTGTCCCGGCCAAAGTTACAGTAAAATGTATGGAATAGAACCTTGATATAACGAACCTTGATATAACGAACCTTGATATAACGAATTCCTCGATATAACGAACATAATCCGGAAGCCCAAACGTAAAATCTACCTCGATATAATGAATTACAATGTCAACACGCCAAAGAAGATAAACGCTGAACAGACCAACAGTCAACAAATCCTTTAATCCTTATAGTAAAGAGACGGCAACCTTTCAGTCAACGGCTTATTATATGTCATAGACATTGGCACTATAGTACTTCCACAGAAGTCACCTGTGTTACAAATAAATCATTAACTACGACCTCAATATAACGAACATTTTGGTCGTTTGCCCTCAAATTCGATATAACGAACCCTCCATTTAATGAACAAATTTGGCCGGTCCCCAGCGACTTCGTTAAATCGAGGTTTCACTGTACATCTCTAACAAAGAGCCTAAGAAGCAGTTCCTCCCCATGGGTGAGGCAATTTTCAAACAAATTCCCACACAGCAAAATCAGCTGAAGAAAGTATCATACAAGGGGAGCATAGAAAAAAAATTGAGCAAGAGCTATCTACTATCCTTTGTTTGACTTAAGAAGAAGTTCTTAAACGAGCTATACCCACCAAACAATTTCATGCACAAAGTAATGGGGAAAAATAAATTTCATAGCCCGTGAAAATCGCCTACCCCCTGCCCCCCACCCACCCAAAAAAGCTCCCGCCCTTTGTAGCACTTGTCCCAAATGGGGAAAGCGATCCAGTAAACAAATTATACTTACATGTACTTACTCACTTATACTTTAATTCTCGTAGTCTTTAATACAACCATACAGGATGCTATAAGCACATTCGAAGGTTCTTTCCGAAATTGAATTTAAAACATCTGAATCATCGTTTCCTTGCTTACCTACATAGGGCTCGTAGTGAGAGTATCTTGTCAGTGGATGTATCGCGATGTATTTCATTTTGTCGTCTATGTCACGAAACTTGTATTTTACTCCATATTCCGTGTCAGCGTTATTCTTAAGTATCTTTAATAACGTTTCTTCTTGTATCTCAGCGAAATTCTTGCTGTCTTTTTCCAGTTTTCGTCTCATCCTCCTTCCGATGAGCGAAAAGATGAAGTATTCGAAGTGCTGTCGAATCATGGAGCCAAACGTGTGAAGTTCAGAACATCTCTTCCCTCGGATACTGAGGACAAGTCCCAAAATTGAGAATCCGGTGAATCCTGCGGCTACGCCGAGATACAAAGTTAACTTTTTCGCGGGCATCTTGGGTCAAAGTCTCCACACGCTTACATAATCTCTGATAATCTGCTGCATAATTTCTGACATGCATGCACGATGTGAGAGTAAGACTGGGTTCAGGCCGGCGAAATCCAGGATTAGGAGGGGAGGGGAGGGTACGTTTGTAGTTTCGTGAAATACCATTGGAGTGCCACAGTGAATAGACCTTTTTCGCTTGTACATTTTGTTTTCCCAATACAGATCATGTGATGATACTCGGGAGATTTGATCCTTTGTCTTGTTCATTAAAAAGAGTACATGCAGACATTTTATTTTAATGTTATACAGGGCCCCCGTTGATACCAGTCCTGTGACTGAAGGGGTTACCCTGTTTAAATATCAATTATTATTATTATTATTATTATTATTATTATTATTATTATTATTATTATTATTATTATTATTATTATTATTATTATTATTATTATTATTATTATTATTATTATTATTATTATATTCATGCTTGCATGTACCCTTTTTAATGAACAAAACAAAAGATCAAATCTCTTGAGTATCATCACATGATCTGTATTGGGAAAACAAAATGTACAAGGGAAAAAGGTCTATTTTCACCACACTCTTGTTATGGACACCTGTGAATGCAGATGTATTTGTGGCTGCTACTTGCTTCTGTCGAAATAACAGCGGGACAAAGTGAGAGCCAGAAATTTGTCAGCCCACCCTCTCCCACCTTGAGCTTGGCCACTTCACTCTTATGTACCAGTCAATTCCAAAACCGCCCATCCCCCCCCCCCCCGGGCATTTGACTCGCGTTAAGCTCCGTACAGTAGGGAATTTGACCCAAAATGAGGCCCGCCCGGTGGGGCATTTGACTTCGTGTCAAAACGTCTGTCAGCGGTCAGAAACAAAAGGACTTCACAATTCTTTGATTCAGCACGCGAGCCGCGTTTACGGGTCATTGCTCTTGTCGATTCCACGTGGGTTCTCTGTTGTTGTCGTTATATAAAGTTATATCGTGGAATATGCCTTTGTTAAAATGTGGAGCGAAGACAAGCTGAACGAGAAATTCGTAGTGGCTGAAAATTTTGCAGAACTTGTTTCCACAGTTGCTTTAACATGCCTGGAGGGTGGGGGGATTTGACCCTCTTTGATGCTCTAACGAGTGGGGCATTTGACCGTCTTAACTGGCAACATAGCGGGGAATTTGACCAAAATTTTTCAAAAAGGTCAAATACCCCGGGGTTTGCCCAGGGGGGGGGGGGTGGGCGGTTTTGGAATTGACTGGTACATTAGCCAGTTCCTTCTCAGCCCTTCCAGCTCGTCCATCACAGGTGGGACTTAAAACCCCTTTGGAAACTTTAACTTGTTCAATGTACCCTTAATTTCTCAGAGTCTCCTACTATGCTCTAGATTCTAAGAATGATTTTTGTGATGTCTAGAGACTTAAAAAGAGGTAATAAATAAGAAAAATTGAATGCAAATTAGAATAGAACAATAAACACATTAAAAAGGATTTAACTTGAAAACAATTTATTATTTAAATCTTGCTAACCACCTTTAATAAGTTTATATTATTATTAGACTGCAAGTGGAGATTCCCTTACTTCAAGTGGACTTTCAAAGGCAACAGAAACAAAAAGCAAGCAGTCTCATTTCTTGCAGTTTCATTTTGCAGTTGACAAACCCATGCCCACTCTCCTAAAGCTGATTCATATTATTTTATATAACCAAATCAATGCGCACGCTCTGATTGGTCAATCAGCTATGGTTTATTGTGCCAGTAAACTCATGGAAAAATCGCGCGTCTTCTAAATTATATATACAAAAGCAATAGACCGGACAAGTTTCTATGGTTTATAGGCTGATAAACCACTTGGAATGTTGGTAGAAACACTCGAAGAATTCGTAAATCACTCGCCTGCGGCTCGTGATTTACGAATTCTTCTCGTGTTCTACCAACATCCCGCGTGGTTTATCAGCCTATAAACCATAGAAACTTGTGGTCTATTGCTTAAATAGTATTGGAAAAGAGCCTGGCAAAACATGTGCAGTGATTGGTTAAAAAATCATGTTTCTATAACCCAATAGAAAACACACTTAGCATGAGCATAATGATGGTATGAGCAAAGAGAATTTACATTTTGATGATCAAAGTATTTAATCCATCGCAATTTTCTCTAAAAGAAATAGTAACATGTTCTCTTTGTTTTCATCAAGATATAGAAATGCTTGCCTATCAGCTCATGTACCCACAGCATAAATTTTTCCATTCTCTCAAACTTCCATTTGTGTTTTCTATAACGTTGATAGAAACAAGGTATATGATTTCTGTTTCTCAGTTATTAAAACTTACTGTACCCTTCAATACTATGTGGACTATATAATTCAAAGCTCAACCGACAAATGCCTTTTTTTGCTACTGTCAATCAAATTTTCCGCTTGTCTTCCCAGTTCCCTAATATGTTGTCTAACCATCTTCAATGATTTGATTTGATCAAACATGTGCTCGGCAGAAGTCTGAAGATAGGAAGAGCCGCTGAACATCTGATTGACGTTAGTGAAAAATGCATTTGTCAGTTGAGCTTCCAATTGTAGAATCTGTATGTCTCTGAGAAGGTGCAGTAAGTGTATTTTAAGGGGCTCAGTCACGTTTGAAAAAGCTTAGCTAAACTTTTCAAATTCGTTGTTTGCAATCCGTGTCAATCTTCTCCATCCTTAACCATCCTTGTTCCTTTATGGTTTATTATTATCTCTTTGATGTTTTTTCTACCTTTATAAAGTGTTATTTTTAAGTTTCCTGCAATTGAACGGTTATTTTTTCGATGTTCAAAATAACTCAAGATGCTGTGACTGAGCCCCTTTAAGGTTACCTAATAGTGATAGTCAGCCCCTGGGGTACGAGTAATTTAAACAAGATTGACTTCCACGTTTACACTCAGTAACAACAGAGTGAGTGATCCCTAAAACGTTCAGTGAATGCTCTTAGGAAATGTAGGGCCATATTCCTTTTCACTCCTAAGAAATAACTCTTAATATTTAACACAATTTGTAACCATACCCAAGGAACAAAAATAATAAGAATATTCAGTTAATACTATTGTTTGCTAGGCCTTTTACAAGTTGTAGTACAATCTGGTGGAGGATTGCCATAAATTTTTAAAATTTACATGTACATTCTATGTAAACTAACTATTCTGTCCAAAGATTAGTTATTCCAGTTACTGGGCAAATAGCTATATCAGTTAGCTATCTTCAATTTCTATATCAATTAATTTTTTTCAAATTCATGACTCAAGTCAATATCATCTAGTATGTTATTACTCTTCCCAGTAGACCGCGACACCCACGAATTTTTTTGCCGCCTTCAGAGTAACGTTTTTGATGCCGCGAGTTTGTTTCAAATCAATCACGTGGTACATTAACATGCACCACGTGAGGACATCTTTTCTGTGTGGCGTCGTGACTTTTTCAGTGCTACGTGATGTTCATTCACAACATGTTTATCTTCAAGAGGAAAGCTTACCGTGGCTTTGTCTGCCGTAGAACTGTCCGAATGGCCGCAATTTATCAGCTGAAGATAAAATATGATCAGGACAAGTTCGGAATGTTTTTCTTTAGACGCAAACGTCCGGTAAGCTTTCCAATTGAAGATAATATGCGGTGAATGAACATCACGTAGCACGAAAAAAGTCATGACGCCACAGAGAAAAAAATGTCTTCACGTGGTGCATTTCAAAGTACCACGTGATTGATTTGAAACAAACTGGCGGCATCAAAAACGTTACTCTGAAGGCGGCAAAAAAATTTGTGGGTTCACGGTCTACTGGGAAGAGTATATTTAATATTCACAACCACCAGTCTTCATCATCATCGTCATCATCATCCTCATCAATACCTTCAAACAACTTATTAAAGCACTCACTGCCTGGGGCATTGAAATGTTGGTATGGATTACTGCGAGAAAGAGTAGCCATGCACAGCCAACAGAAGTATGCCCGGCACTTCAGGCAAGTCATCTTATTACAGCCATCAATTTCTGAATACTTGCTTTGCAGCTCGGACATTGCTTTGCATGGGAGTCAAGCCACTCTTCAGACACAACTTCATCCATCAACTTTTGCAGTTGTCGTTTTCCAAAACGCTTCTCAAGTAGTGTCTTTTTCAGCACTAGAAGCTGCATTATATTCCTCTGTAAGCTTCTTAAGATTATCTCTTTTAATCTCACACGGAAGAAACACCATGGTAGTATGTTTGCAAAAGGCACAAAAGGCGAATGAACATGACGGACAGACACCCATTGCTGAATCACAGTCAAGCATGACGGCAGTTTGACATAATGGGCGAGGACAATAAACAACATCTGACATTCCATCCAGGCTGTACTGAAGCAGAAACCTGTCATACTTTGCAAACAGCTCAGGACTAACAAGTTGCTTCACTTGAGAAGGCAGAGCTTGTGATTCGCACTTATCTGATGGACAGTTCAAGGCTCGTACAGCACCATCCTCAATCTGAACTTTGAAGTAACCAGCCATGCAATCTACACAGAATACATGGCCGCAAATCATGGAATTTCAATACACACTGATCCAGGCTTTTCACTGAAGCAAAACATTACATGTAAAATAACTGCCATACTATAAAACTCTTCCTTTCTCTTCTTGATCATATTCCAATATAGCACCAACTAAATTATGGTATGAAGCCAAACATCTTGGAAAGCTCTTTGATCTCCCCTTCTTTTCCTGTTATTTTGTCCATGGGCTTTCTTAAACTGCAGAGGAAAAGGGCTCTCCACATTCAACATTGTCAGAGTCTCATCCAGAAGAAACTGGGTCCATCTGAAATAGGATTTACTTCCCCTCCACCTTCTTCTGCCCACATTTCATCAAGGCATTGGCAAAGCTTTGACAACTGAAAATGACAAACAAAGTTGTAGGTGCAGTCATGCAGTTTGTTATAAAGCTGGAATTTTTCCCACTACAGTACACCCATTTATTGGCTAGTTCATGGTCAGATGACATCTAACAATAAAACTCTTTCCCGCCAAATGCCCACGAAATGCTCACCACTATTGCATGTCATTTGTCGATAAAGTTTTATTTATTTTCCACCATATATGACCTATTGCTTTGCTATATAACAATCACTTAATGACTGTTCCCTTGAGGAACTGAGAATTTTGTTTCCCTCGAATCGCAATGTTTCCTTCAACTTCATCTCACGGAGACATTGAGATTCTCAGGAAACAAAATTCACCGTTCCCCTCAGGTTCAGTCATTAAGTGTTTATTGCGGTCCATACTGGCAATCATCCACGATTTAATTCATTTTCAGCTTTCTCAATTTCCCTGTTTCTTGTAATCTCTGTAATCTAAGAAATCTCTTACTCAGGTCTATTTTTTAATGAAATAAAGATCTCATTGTAGCTCGCTCTGAACGTACGACTGAAAACGTGAAATTTGGATTTATCGAAAAAAACTCGTAAAAACCTGAGGCAGAAATAGAAAGAGGAAAGTAAAGCTACATGTATGATTTAAAGAACCTCGTGCACGTCAGTAAACATCACGCTTACTGTCATACCTGAAAAACGGTAACCACTTGCATGACAGAGTAAATAATGGAGGGCTATTGGAGGGGTAATCCTCAGGAAATCTGAAATTTAAAGCGATTGGAGGAAGGTATTCCACTGTCAGCGACTCAACACTTTCAGTCCCCTGAGCTCCATTTGCACCTTCACGCGTTCGACTTTTGTTTTCCTCTAGGCAGGTATCTAGACTGTATTTTAGTTCGAAGGCTTTGGGTAACTCAAGGAAAACATTAAACTGGCCTCCCTTTTCCTCTGATGATTGAATGAAGATTCGTTCATCGTAAATAGAAGCTAAAGCAAGTAATTCGTCTTCTTGTTGTTCGATGTTGTCGGCCATGTTGTGCAATAACTCGATCCCAGTCTTCGCGCGTGTTTGACAAAAATCTCTCCGCGCTCTGCACCCGTTTCATACCAAAGCTTAAACATGTTTAAAAGCTGTTTAGTTAAAACACGCTTTTAAAATTGATTTCTTTATAAAAGCTGCTTACTGATGTTCTTTTTTCTTCCAAATTCAGCACAAATAAAAAAAACATGTTTAAGTTCATCTAAATCCTGCCATAAAGGCCTGAAGTGCAGTTTATCTTTAATAGTTTTCGTTTTTCTAAACCGGGTTTAATTACACATGTTTAGTTGGTGTGAATGGGGAATTTATCAACTGGATTGATAATGTGAATTGGCCACCGCAAAGAGATTCAGAAGCTGACGTTTCGAGCGTTGGCCCTTCGTCGGAGCGAATCGAGGAATTGTGGGTTGTGTGTGGGTTTGTGTACAGAAATATGGAGCTACGCTATTAGTTGGTACCTTGGCAACGTGAAAAAACAACGTTAACAGAATAAATTAGTTGAATGAAAAGCGTTGGTTGACACCGCGTGAGGATTAAGAGTGCCGATTTGAAAAATAAATTTTTCTAGAGTTTTGCGGCTTTCTTAGCCTGAATTTCAGCCGTCTCCTCCTCTCGCTAAGTCTCGGGAGAGAGACGTCTGAAGGCACTGGGCGATAATGCTGTCCGGTGACGTCACTACCCGAAAACCTGGTAGTGGTTCTGATTGGTTGCCGTGTTTAATTTATTTGACCGACGCGAATAATTTGAATAATTTTATTGCCAAACTTTGCGCGTTCACTGAATGAAGATGGCAGAAGAAAATCGCGAGCTAAAGCCACAAGAGTTAAAGCCGGTTCAGGTGTATGCTCGACATTTGGAGTTCAAAACCTCGATCCGCAACAGGAAAAGGCAGTTGCAGAATTTCTTAGCGGAAGAGATGTATTTGTAAACTTGCCTACGGGATATGGGAAGTCCTTGATATATCATAGTCATCATACGGCTCCACTAGTCAGTAGCGATTGAACTTTCAAAGCAGCACAGCCATTTTCCAAAACGAAAGTTAGTCGTATGGAAAATTTACCTGAAAAGGATGTTACTAATACCGGGAACGGGGAACGGGGAACGGGGAACGGGGAACGGGGAACGGGGAACGGGGAACGGGGAACGGGGAACGGGGAACGGGGAACGGGGAACGGGGAACAGGAGTCTGGGAACACGAGTGTACAGCGGTAACCCGCTTGAAAATTGAAAATGGCGGACATAACAAAAGAAAGGGCTCCAAGCGAAATAGTTTGAGTAAGCGTGAGTTTCTACCAGCTGTGCCCGCAGATGACCAGTACGTTCTTGTAAGAACAGAGACTGATTGGCACTGGGATAAACAAAGCTTGTAATGGCGTCTAAGTAGAAAATCGAATCGGATGTCAAGCGCGAGTGCTGAGCAAAAGTTTTCAACATAGCACGACTTCGATTCCATTGACCAGTTTTGCTGCCGAAAAATGCTCACCTGCCATTGAGGCTTGGCAAGTAGCTGGCCTAGATATTATTACACTAGCAGCTCCTAGAAAGTTTTCGTTTGATTCTCATCATGAGTGCAGAAATATTAATCGGTCGAGGAAAGGACAGTCCAACACCGCCCGTGTGCAGTCTGCACTCTGCATTTTGTACACACCGATTGGAGTAGCATTTGATAATAGGATATTCGTTTGGTCGTTTGCGGGGTAACAAGGATCAGTATATTGTGGATCATTTTTGTTTGAAACTTAAGTTCGGTAGTGGAACTTTACGAAAATTGAAGTCCTTCGGGCCAAGGCAAGTTGG
>JAHPZR010031676.1:25000-62847 GCA_019787425.1 Platygyra sinensis | reverse complement strand
TTGACGAAGCCGTTTGGAAATTATTTGAATTAGTGAAGAGACTCAATTCCCGGGGGCTCTTTCTGCCGTCGTTGCAAACTTTCGTCGCTTCAGGTCTTCCGATTTCTAACTTTGTCTCACCCCACATAACTCCTTCTGGGTTTCAGAGTATCATGCCTCAAACGATGAAATGACACGATTCGTAGAGGCCCCTTGCATTTAGCTGAAGCTTAGAGATTAAATGACGTTCTCCTCGGAAGGAGGGTTACATTAACTTAATTCTCTAAACTACATATTTGTAGTAAGGTGAAAAACTCACAGCACGGCAGGTCAGAGGCATGCCTTGGGAATCCTTCTCTTCGGGATCAATCATGCCAAGTCTGACAGCAAGTTCCCGCCCTTTGTCAGCTATTATCGGATAAGGAAAGTCCAATATGTCGGTCTTGATGAAGGCCTTGATATCTTCCATCCATCCCTTGTGGGTCTCAACATCGTCACAAGATAAAGCAACGAGTTTCACACCGCGCTTTTGAAATTCTGGAATCAATCCAACCAGGCATCCCAGCTCCGTGGTACAAACAGGTGTGTAGTCGGCAGGGTGGGCAAAGAGGATGGCCCAGCTTTAGAAGAATTAATAACGCAAGTTTAACTGTTATTATCCGAGTATTTGACAGTTGTAGTAAATATAAACTAAATGTTTATCTATGGAAAATCATACGTATACCAGGAGTATTTTCCTGTGCGATTCTTTATGACATTCGCGTTCCATGAAAACGTGTCATTAGGACGTTCATAATAATTGATAACGATGATGACGAAGACTATGATGATGAAGACGACGACAACTACGGTGATGATGATGATGATGACGATGGCTAAATTTTAAAAAAATTCCCAAAGTAAGATCTGGGGTTATATCTTTCAAATAGATCTTTTGTGGTGTTATATCCAGAGGAGGCGAACACGATTCATATTGGAAGCAAAGCCGCAGTCCAAAACGGTGAAATTTATGTCGAGAAGAGATTTTGCATCTCTGTGGTCTTCCATTGAAAACTCACAATACTATTACTATATCAAACGATTGGATAAATATAGTCACAAAAATTTAGTGTTTTGATTTACTATATGGCTAGCTCCGCAGGCAAGATGTATACGTACACGTGTACATCTTGCCTGGATGACCAAATCGTTTTGATTAGCTACCCGAGCGGGCAAGACGGCGCTATCTTTCTCGCTTGGGACCACCCGCTGTGTCTCACAAAAAAGGTTTCCCCAAAAGCCATGTAATAAATCCTATATTGACCAAGCTTCTTCGGATCAATATCAGTATCTTGGCAACTGCGCACCTACCCCTCCCCTAACCCAACAGTAACACCAACTTATAAACTTATTATAACATGTTGGGTTAGGGGAGGGGTAAGTGCGCAGTTGCCCAGATACTGATATTGACCAAGCTTGTTCAGTCAAGATGGCTGGATATTGGCCTCATTCTTTTTTTGTGTGTTTATGGACCTCGACTCTTTCTCGGTCCATAAACAAGCAAAAAAAGAACTTGGCCAATATCCAGACATCTTGAATGAACAAGCTTGATCAATAAACGATCTCTATCGTTCTTTACGATATGACCAAGGAGTACCGCCTTTGGTTTATATTGAGAACTATGGTCGTCTGAAATTTGGAGGACTTAGTTTAATATGAGGAGTTAATTGTCGGAAATTCTCTCGTCCATCCTAGCTTCATTAGCTTTTATTTGTAATATATATGACGTCATGAACATTTTTTTGTTTCTTTATTACATAAAACAGATAGGATCATGTTTCTGTGCTTCTGTTCAGGATATTGATGGTTGAAGACTTAAAAATATGCCAAGGACATCAGTGTCACACTACCCTAACGATAGTTGACTCGGGATGCGTCTTCATTGACTATCACGCATAGAAATTGGGAGTGAATAATTTAATTGTCTTAGTATAAATCTACTAGTCGCTCAAAACTTTATTTAAATCCTCTTCAAAAGCAATTCGAAAAGGCAAAGAAGCGACCGATATTTTGCTACCAAAGCAAACGCTACCAATCTGCTCACTATCTTCAACAGAACAGTTAATGAGTAGGGTAGCCAACCAGAGAACGGCATTCACGATAGAACGCTAATAGATTTACACTAATATTCAATTAAATCACGAGTCCGAAATTTCTGTCGCGTGGTAGCTGACGAGGGCGCAGCAGGAATCATCACGCATAGAAATCGAGAGCGAATAATCTAATTGCTTTAGTATAAACCTACCGTAGAATTCCGAAAGTAACGGCCCCCGTTACTTTCGAATTTTGCCGGCAAAAGGAGCCGCTACTTACGGGTAGCCGTTACTTTCGGGTAGCCGTTATTTTCGGACAGGTAAAAAGCGTTTGTAACTCGAAATGGTCTCAGACAAAGAGGGAAAGTATTATGAAATTTAAGCTATTCCTATGGCAAGCCAAGCATGACAAAAGTGGGTTGAGTTGAAAATCACCTATCGAGTCTCAGTGATCGATGTGTGAGAATGAGAAATCACTGTGCGAGATTGGAAAATCACTGCGTGAGATTAGAAAATCACTGTATGAGAAATTAAAATTGCTATACGAGAATAAAAAGATGTCATGCGAGATCATAAGTACCAATCGAGAATGAAAAACTGCCATGCGAGATTGAAATTAACTGTTGAGAATGAAAAATCGTTGTGTGAGAAAAAGAAATCACCATTCGAGATTATCGATTGGTTTTTTTCTGAGCCGGTGATGCATAACCAGTCAGCGGAGAGTATTTTGGCGGTCAGTATAAAATATGGACTGCGGACTACGGACTACGGACTACGGACTGGGTATAAAACACGAAGAAAGCTTCTACATTGAATAAATTCTCGCACGAACGTTTCAGTCATAAATAGAAGCTATCTGTATAAATTATAGAAGTCTCATTTCCCGAAAGTTCCCGCTCATACAGGTTTAACCATGCTCAAGAGAAAATGATAGGATTTTCTCTTGCCATACTCGATTGCCGAAACAGAAATAGAAGACACTGAAAGTCACAAAATTGACGAGCTGTATGAATTTTCGAATGATTGAAGCCATGATTAAATGTTTTGAAAGATCAACAGTCGAGAGAATTGAGGAGAATTCGAACGACACGTCCCGCTGTTCATTTGTTCGATCATGTATTAAATAAATACACATACATACGGCCACGGCGAAATGAGGAACAAAGAGTTGATAAATAGAAGAAACGACATTACACAAGGATAGCAGCTCTGCACGCTTAATATCGCCTTTGGAAAAGGAAGGGGAAAAAACGAAAAATAAATTTCTTACAACACAGGGTATTCGTATTTGGTCACCCACCCAAGTACTATCCCCGCCGAACGGGGCTTAACTTTGTTGAGCAGACGAAACATGTTGCTGTCCTTGTGGTATAGTGACTCAACGGTGGAAGCATTTTTTTTAAATTTCTAAGACGAGAAAAGGTATCAAAAAGAGAAAAAAAATATCTGATACTGCATGGCTGGGAAAGTAGAGAATAAAAAGTTAGAGGAATATGCTTTGGTGATCGGACATGCGGCACTTTCGAAATAATTGCCTCGGTCTCTCGGACGAAGATAATTCGGTCTCACGCACCGATAACTTTGTGAATGTGAATGTTTTCAACAGCGTTACATCTCCTCATGTACTGTCTTACCGGAAATCGAAACTTTGCAAGAAAAGAAGAATTAAAATATGAAACTGTATATCGCAGCCCTCACCTCCAATGCCGGCTATCTTGGGTGAGTCACTATACCACAAGGACAGCAACATGTTTCGTCTGCTCAACAAAGTTAAGCCCCGTTCGGCGGGGATAGTACTTGGGTGGGTGACCAAATACGAATACCCTGTGTTGTAAGAAATTTATTTTTCGTTTTTTCCCCTTCCTTTTCCAAAAGGCGATATTAAGCGTGCAGAGCTGCTATCCTTGTGTAATGTCGTTTCTTCTATTTATCAACTCTTTGTTCCTCATTTCGCCGTGGCCGTATGTATGTGTATTTATTTAATACATGATCGAACAAATGAACAGCGGGACGTGTCGTTCGAATTCTCCTCAATTCTCTCGACTGTTGATCTTTCAAAACATTTAATCATGGCTTCAATCATTCGAAAATTCATACAGCTCGTCAATTTTGTGACTTTCAGTGTCTTCTATTTCTGTTTCGGCAATCGAGTATGGCAAGAGAAAATCCTATCATTTTCTCTTGAGCATGGTTAAACCTGTATGAGCGGGAACTTTCGGGAAATGAGACTTCTATAATTTATACAGATAGCTTCTATTTATGACTGAAACGTTCGTGCGAGAATTTATTCAATGTAGAAGCTTTCTTCGTGTTTTATACCCAGTCCGTAGTCCGTAGTCCGTAGTCCGCAGTCCATATTTTATACTGACCGCCAAAATACTCTCCGCTGACTGGTTATGCATCACCGGCTCAGAAAAAAACCAATCGATAATCTCGAATGGTGATTTCTTTTTCTCACACAACGATTTTTCATTCTCAACAGTTAATTTCAATCTCGCATGGCAGTTTTTCATTCTCGATTGGTACTTATGATCTCGCATGACATCTTTTTATTCTCGTATAGCAATTTTAATTTCTCATACAGTGATTTTCTAATCTCACGCAGTGATTTTCCAATCTCGCACAGTGATTTCTCATTCTCACACATCGATCACTGAGACTCGATAGGTGATTTTCAACTCAACCCACTTTTGTCATGCTTGGCTTGCCATATATTCCATTTAGGCATATTCCTACAATGTAATTCGTAACCAGATCAACATACAGTAAACAAAACAGACTAGCTTTAGCGGTACGCTGTACATACACGATTACTAAAACTGTACAGGACATTTTGACTCTTCACTGACAAATTAATTTCAATAAAGTATTGCAGCGTTCGTAAGTTTCACTCACAGATCAAATCATGCACAAACAATTCTTTAAACGTTCTTCAGTCAACGGCATGTGCTCCAAGATAATCTGAGAATTTTTACAAGTTCTAGTTTTCTAATCTGTATACATTGAAAAATAATCACGGTTTCATGACAAACTTTGGTGTTCTTCTTGTTTGAGTTAAAGAAGAGATATTATTTTTATTTTTCTCGTTCCAGTTGAATATGTTACGTTAAATACGGTCACGGTATTGCTTAAGACTGATAAGATCGCTTTGTAAGCCGACGGAAAGTATTAAATGCTTGAAATGAACTCTAAATACAACAGTCACAACAGTGTTTTGTTACCGTTTTGGGGTAATTTTTTTAAATGCCGTTAATTTCGGGGGGCCGTTACTTTCGGGGGGACCGTTACTTTCGGGATTTAATAGGAGGGCAAAGAATTAACGTTACTTTCGGGTAGCCGTTACTTTCGGGGGGGGGGGGCGTTATTCTCGGAATTCTACGGTACTAGTCGTTCAAAACTTTATCTAAATGTAGAATTTTAAGGTGTTTTAAGAAAACGCAAAACGTTTATGTTTACAAAACTGTTTCGACAGAGACTTATGCCATCCTCAATTAATCTAAGTACAAAGCGAATTTATAATGAGTAGAGAATGCTAATTGTGATAAATGGTAACGACAGAATGAAACGAAGCGTGAAATTGTGAAATTTCAGATTAAAATGGTGTAAGTGTTGATTCGCTCTGAATATGAAAAGTCTCCTTTACCTAAGTTGAAAACTGGCGGAGGCGCGATCCAAAACATGATAACAATCTGCTGATTGAAAATGTGACAGGTCCTATCACTGGCTAAATGGTCTTTCATACGCGTGGAAAAATGCAGGACCGTGTCGCTGGCGTTTCGGGCATTACAGCTCACATATAAAAACTTGTAAACCACACGTGAACGGAGCCCGCCGGGGAAAGGGTCTTAACGCGTACGCGCCAAACATGTTACCGATCTTAAAAGGAGAAAAAACTGGTTTCATATCTAAATCACTGCAATGCAAAGAAGTGGTCGATATTTTGTTGACAATCACACGCCGCCATTAACAATCACCCACTGCCTGGCTACTATCTAAGATTAGTAGAATTCTACTAGTATACTAATGCAAATGCTGCAATCTGATTGGCTGAGCTACTCGTATTCTATCAGCCATTAGAGTGCAATTGGCTGTCGGTCCTCTTCGAAATGCGATGTTTTCATAGTTTTTCCGAGGTTTTGGAAGGAAATTTAGATGTAAACGGGTAATTAAATTCCTGAGTAATTTAAATGAAGCACATTTACGGTTTCTTGACTTTAAAAACTTGAAACTATTGAAAAAGCGGGTACGCACGTAAACAACTACAAATTTGCCAAGGACAGTTCGATACGCGCAACTTTGTTTAAGGGTAAAGTTCATTAATGCGTGGAAAAATCATTGGAAACCGTTATTTTAGTTAATTTCAGTTAGAATTCTACTAAAACAATTAGATTATTCGCTCTCGATTTCTATGAGGCGATAGTTGTTTCGGCCTTCGGCCTCATCAACTATCACCTCATAGAAATCTCGAGCTCATAATCTAATTGTTAAATAGATAATGAGTAGGGTAACCAATCAGAGAACGCCAATCGTGATAGAACACCAGCAGATTTATACTAATACTGAACAGACGCACGCTATTTCCTTCCCTCTCAGTTCCGAGCATAAAACATCTAAATAATACAATCTTTGTTTGCTTTGTTAAAAGGGCTTCGTCACATTCACGTCTTTATCTTGATTGTTCTCAATATTTGTTTTTAGAAATTATGCCAATATCAATATGGCCATAAAAGCTGTCTCATTGTTCTAATATACAAAAAAAAAATGAAAATGGGACAAACAAACAACCTGCACAATATCTGCAGGCATATTTTTGGTTTGAAGGTTAAAGTACTCTTTGCCATCGTCTCTTCGATCAGGGTTTCAATCCACTTGAATATTCTACGACTTCATTGTCCCGGGCCAATTTGACAATAACAACTGTGTGTATAAATTATAACTAGTCTGCGTAACGGGTACAGCATTGTGAGTTGGAGCGTGCACTCAGGTAACAGGAGTCAGTCGGAGCGGTGACACTCGCGCGGCAAACTGATAAGATCTCTTCCCTTTTCCTCACGTGCATGTCTGACCCCCTCCCCTGTTATTTACTCGAACATGCTTAAAATGTGTAGATATAGAGGCTGCACTTTAACTTGTTGATTATTCCAAATTAACACTCGAATACGCAAAGAATTTAGCTGTAATTTGCATATTAGAGATGAACGAGTTTGGCTGAAAACACGCCCTTTTCAAACAACATCCTTTGGGATGGTAGATAAAGTTCGCGAGTTTATGTAAAGAAGTACAGGAGAACATTCCTAACAGATTATCTTTCCTTTTAATTGAACTCTTTCCTCGCTTATCTACTCGCTGAAAATCCATTTTGACTTAATCTATGCACGCTTGTATTGAAACAAGCAATGTCAAAGATGTCGTTTCTAATATTTTTTCTTCGTGCGTTTATTCGCCAAATACTTTTACCCTTCAATGATCTTCATTTGCACAGCGGCCGCAGCGACATAATCGGTAATATTATTTAATCGAAATGATCTACCCTTTGTTGGCTCCAAAACGTTTTCTAGAGAGGTGTTTTATTTGATAACTCTTTTTATCGGCAAGAGTTTTCTATTGCGTGATCTGAGCTTGTTGTTGTCGTTGCTGCGCGGCACGATTCAACCATCATGCATTGAAGTCGATAGCGAATAATTTTATTGTCTACTTCAAATCTACTAGTCGTTCAAAACTTTAATTAAATCCTCTTCACAGACACCTAGAGAACGCCAAGAAACGGAAACTATTTAGCTAACAACCCTAAGCAGCTAGGCTATACAGTATCTATAGCACTGATAGGTAGTTAGTAATGTAACAGATAAGAGAACGGCATTCGCGAGAGAAAGCAAGTAGATTTTTGTCTAAAAGGTGAGAGTTGATGAGGCCTACTAGGTCTAGGGAAGGAAGAGACACAATAGTGATTTAACTTTCTTTGGTCACGTGTGACTGTGACGCTCTTTTTAAAAACGTTTTCAGTGACAAATCAGCTTGTGTAGATTTAGCCTCCGAGCAGGCTCAGGTTGGAGCAGAAGCGCGCATTGGTGCACAAGCGCGCATTGGATCATCACAAGCGCGTCGGATCGCTTTGCCCTTCGCCGTTCGCGCGTGTGACTCAAAGGTGAGCCTGCTAGTCAAGATTCATAGACGCCATAGCTCAGATAAATACACTTGTGTTCAAAAAGCCTACTTACGACCCCTCAATGAACTGGTGGAAGTCAAGCTCTCCTTCGCTAGTGCGGACATGGAAGTCGGGAAAGATTTCTCCTAGGTTCACCATCTTTTTTGCCTGTTAGCTTAGCTGTACGTGCTTTGTACTTGACCTCAGCTTAGATCCGTAGACGAATGTGATAGGTAGTGCTCGTTGCACTGATTTTAAGGAGTGCTTTAATGGGATATCATTGTTTTGTAAATTTGCATGACATTAACTAGTGTACAGAATTCTGCTGATTGTTCCTTTGTTTCAGACGCGGAAAAGTGTTCGCACGCAATTCCCAGAGGCAATTTGAACGTCACATCGACATAATAACGATTGCATTGTGACAAAGTTGAAAGGAAAATAAACGTCACGAACAATTCACCCCCTGTGGGGTGGTGGGGTACTACTTAAATTTACGGTGGGGGTTGTCGGATATCTCTCAAAACCTTTAGTCCATTTTATACCAAAATATATAATTTTTGAAAAGCTATATCAGACCTGACTCCAAATCAATACGCTTTCCGGACTTTTAAAATTAAGCCATTTCTTTAATGTATACTTGACCTCAGCTAATGGCTTCCGTTTGCGTAAAAGTTTCAACCATGCGCCGAACATACTTATACCATAGAGCCAGTGAATTACAAAACTTATTTAATGTAATAACCGTTCAGAAAAATAATGTCTGTTTCTTAGATATGGGCTATTTCTTACTCTTTGTTGCCCGTCATTCAAAATGAGCACTGGTGCGAAACAGCTCATACAAATATGTATAGAAATAAGTTTGATTTGCATAAAAAATGAGGGATGGGTATTGCACCTGTAGAAAAGATAGTGCCAATCATACCTTACTATACATAGAATCACTTGGCAGAATGAAAAGCATGCTTAATAATGGACTCATATTCTCATACTTCTTTTTGTTTTCTCCCATTCGTAGTTGCGAGCTGTGCGCTGTGCTTCATCTATTACGTGCTCAAATTATTATTAACGGCTACTTGATTTGGACTCAACTCTCCCGCTCACGTATTGCGTAAATTGTCGAGGTTGCTGAAACGTGCTTTAGAAAAATCACGGTCTCTTGATTTGCCAAGTCACGATCATAGTGAAAATTTAAAAACAAATCAACAAGATTTGTATTCATGCTTACCACAGATGCTGTGTTAAACAAAAAGGGAGGAGGGGCAATTTTGTTTATTGATCACAGTTGATCTTGGCGAGGATAATCCCTCTTCATAGATCTTGTAAAAACTGTCAAATTTGTAGAAACGCCCTTTTAAACAATTGTTGGATGAGGTTTTTAAGTGATATCCAGAATAATCAAGGTCGAAGTAAGGGTTATCATATCAGCCGAAGCCAAGTCTAATAATTGTTTTATTATACATTAAACGAAAACAGTGGAAGTCATGTATTTGCTACTTCATTGACGGGAAGCAACACAAAGTGGGCGAACTTGACATGATTGACCTTGAGAGTCCTTGACATGATTATTATAATAATCTGCAGTTATGACGTCACAGGCGCTGATTTCGAAAATTCACTGTGCGCTTTCCGCCAACCAGGAAAGAGTTAGAGTCCCGGGGGGGGGGGGGGGGTACTCCCTTACAAGGGCTTAATGGAGACGTGCGGCCAGCCAGGGTATGTTTTTCGGGATTTTTGTCTGAAACAGGGTATCGAATTTATCATTTTTTGTCTTAATCATGGTATCGATTTATCAATTTTTGTCTTAAATAAAATATCTTTTCTTGGACGATAAACAGCAAAATTTTTACAAAATTTGACTTCCGTTGACTTTGGCATTGGTACCAGGCACATTAAATTTCCATTGATTACACAACAAGAAAGCCACACAATTTGTAACCGCAACTTTTAATCTATGTCTTAAACAAGGTATCAAAAATCGGAATTTTGTCTTAAACAGGGTAGGAAAATCAGCGATATTTGTCTTAAACAGGGTCAGAGTATGAGGGGCCGGGCCGCACCTCCCCACCCAGGGATATATCTAGTATCCCCCGGGGTTAGAGTGTTCAATGTATAATGAAACAAATCAATTGTCAATTCTTGAGGGTTCTCACCGTGCATTTTGAACTTTTTTTGGGCAGAATCACTGCCCGAAAACAGCAACTGAGGAGTTCATTTCACAGAAGAAAGGTAATTGTCTCAAACCCCAAACATTCCCAACTCCGATCGCAAACAGAGTGAGATCTGGGTACAAGAATAAAATCTTCCCTCCCTCCCTATACCGGTAGATTTGAGATAATTTATTAAATCATATTATCCTCCGTCTCCCCGATGTTTTGAATTTGTTTCCGGCTTAAGTCACTCTCAAAGAGTTAAATTTTGGGTCAGAAAATTGATTCCTAAACCTTTGTTTAGTTCTGATAAAGGATCCATAAAAAATCAATCTATAAAAAGGAAAAGGAGTTGCATTTACTAATGTGCACACGGCCTTTGGAAAATGATAAAAAATAATAAAAATAAAACAGCTTGCCGAGTGTCCTTAGAAACTTGTTATTATTATGGTAAAATCAAGAAGATGAAACGTCATTTCTCAGCTCTTTAAACCCTTTATTAATCGAACTTCCCCTACTACAATATATCATGTTCTGAGACATGTTAGACTTTGACTTTGAACGCAGCATCATAATCCTTCATCATCCTGTGAAAAAGACAGAAAATGATAGTAAACGCGTATTACTTGGGTTGTTACAGTTCAAGTTGCGGGATTAGCCCGAGTCCCAGTGTAAAGCTACACTAAGCGAGTGTACGAAGCTAAGTCATTACACGGTCCTATATAAAACATCCCTGCTTATTTGAAAACACGTGAGAAATGTTTCCTTGATTTGTCTCGTATTATCAATTTGAAAGTCGCATTTATTATTAAAACTTCCCGACTTCTCTGTTTGTTACTCTTTAGTAGCTATAACAGCTTTGTTATATACCTTAGCTGGTTTACTCCGAATTCATTGCTTCGATTTCCTCAGAATGAATTTGACCAATCTTTGATGATCCTAAAAATGATAGCAAACACATGAATCAATTCTAGGACTTAGTTAATATATCAGTAAAACTGGGTGGGTTCCTTCAATCCTTAACTCTCTTGTTATTTCAGACAGCCAGCCTCCACTCTCTTTTTCAAATGGTTTAAATATCGATAAAATACGACCTAGTGGGGAAAATGGTATTTGTTGTTGTTGTTATAAATATTTAGATAGGTGACAATGTTTGAGAACGCTAGCCTTAATACTTATGGAATATTAACTATTGCTGTTGCAGCTTTCCTTCCCATTTCTAGTTCCATATAAAAATAAAGTATTTAAAGCCAATCTCTGCTCTTGTGCTACGTGAAAAGAATCACTCACTTTTCTGAGGGCATGGCCTTGTTTGCTTCAGGTGGCCATCGCATTTTTTTCCATTCCCTTTGGGAGGAGGGTTAGTGCAGGTTCTGGTTCTCTCCTGCATTCCATCTTTGCAGTCAGACCAATCACTCCAGTCAGAAAACCCTCCATCAACACCTGATGAGTGTTAATCATAAGAATGTAGCGCGTTAATAATAAGCTTCCCTCCCTTGACGGCAACCCTGGCGGCAGGAGAAGCAGTACCCTTCTGGCAGAGGGGATTCCGGTCTACTGTAGATTATCGTAAAGTAATTTTCTGGGTACACTTTTACGCGCCTTGATAGAGAGAGGTCCTGCAAAGACGTAATGTCTTGATAATTTGTTGGATTACATAATAATAATAATGAGTTTTTTCTTGGGATTAGTTTCTTCATGTAGAAAGCCGTAGCAACGTAACAACGGAGCAATGAGACCTGGCTTTCTACATGAAGAAACTAATCCCAAGAAAAAACCCTCTCTAAAAGCTTGATAAACAGTCAAACGTGCCGTGCGTGCACATCCTCAGGACTAGAAAAAGTCCCCGTTTAAGAGGGTGTCCGCTTAAATATGGAAGGTTAAAGATGCAGTGTTTGTATGTGACTGAGACCATTAGTAAATGCCCGCTTACGTGGTGCATCCGTTAGCGGAGGTTTTACTGTATACCCAAAGTTTAAGGTAGACAGTAAGGCAGTGAAGAAAACATGACAATCCGTTTTGTGATAGACTAATACTTAAAAACAGCGCGACAAAACAGCTGTGTAGTCCCCCGTTTAAATGATAAAGAGTTGAGTTTTTTTGCGTACATTTCCACGAGAGCAGCTTCCTTTTGAACGTGATATTATTCTTCAGGAACCCACAGGCCATGTTTTTTGTGCGAGAGAGTTCTGTTACCGTCACATGATTAGAGGAGAGATTCCCTACTGGTGCCGCAATGTATCGATGACTCTTGTTTCTTAACGTAAACAACAGTTAATAGAAAGGAATGAGTATGAACCACTGCAAACATCAAAGGAGGAGCGAACAAAATGGCCAGAGCTATGTTGCAAGCTATGACAGTACTTATCGCCTGTGCTTCATGCACCACCCATGCATGAATTACATACCGTATTTCCTCGAATAATAGCTGGGGCGATTATTGCTATTTTCGCACCAAAAGGGGGCGATTATTCGAGGGAAGGCGATTATTCGAGGGAGGGGATTATTTCCAATATTTCTCACAGGTGGTCACGCCATAAATATTTTGTTTTATTATACCAAGCAATAAAGGAAAAAAGTGAAATACATGAATATTACCATAGAAACAATTGTTAAAAAAAAACCCGGTGCTTTTGTAGCCATTCAGTTGTGAACAATTAAATGAAAGCTTGTTTGTTACCCAAGATGTCAATTTTTAACTTGAGAGGGAGGGGATAAGAGAAAGAGAAAGCGACGAAGGGGGAGGGGGGGGGGCATTATTAATTATTCGAGGAAGGCGATTATTTTAAATATTTCGGTCAAAGGGGGCGATTATTCGAGTGAGGAGATTAATCGAGGGACGGCTATTATTCGAGGAAATACGGTAGCCAGAAAGTTTCTGACATGGTTAGTTCGTTCGTCAGGCATGGTGCACTATCAAGGACAAAATCATTACGGATCCCTTTGCAGTTCTCGTTCCCAGACCTCTCGTGGCTCTTGTGAACAAGGGCCAAAGTCTCGCATTATCATTATTATGATAAAATGTATCCGTTCGAATCTCAGCCTTGAGTGTTGTAATGAAATGAATTACGTACACAATTTCCCTCAGACTGTACTTACTGCAGCCTTCCACCAGTATCTCATCGAACAAATTCGACAACTCGTCGAAGTTGTCTGCGGTGTAAACATTATCTCCTGCAATTTCCTGCATTTGATCCATAAACTTCATATAATTCCCAACACCCAAGGCAACCATTCTAACTTGCTTGTCGTCCTGGAAGTCAAATAATAAGCAAGTTGATAACTGTGTTTGCCCTATACACGTCTGACTACATCATGTAACCAGTACCGTTCTTAACCAATCAAGAGCCTGATATGGCCTTTTGTTTGAAGACTTTGGGTAAAGTAACTACATGATCGTCCCTATTTTAGCTTAGCTTCGGCGGCTAATCATGTAGGTTTGGTCGCGCTGTGAGAGTTTGGCTCGACTACGTCTTTTCAAAACACAAGCCAATGCTCAATGAAAATTGCCTGATCTGCCACCAAAGCGAACAAAAAACAAGGACGAATAGGAAAATAATTTTTGTCCTCATACGCCCGATGAAAACATTCAAGTAAGTTTGGAGGTACTTAATTTACGGAAATTAGAAATTTTGCTTGCGGATTGGGATTTAGAACTTTTGAAGTCTCTCAAAGAGTCCATGGAAGGATTTTTGATTACTCATGGGTATGTTTGTCCTGGCGGGTATTATAAGTGCTCTGTATTCCTCCCGGCTCTATTCAATCTAAAAGTGCTGTCTTGGAGGTGTATCTGCGATCTTTACATAGAAGAAAAAAGGCAAACCGATATAAAATAAACAGGATCAGGGTAAATACTGCAATCAACTTAAACTGTGATTTTCAAAATTCAGCTAAATAAAATTGACGACATGAATTATTTTACGCGTATCACTGCATGATACCCCTGTCATACCCTAAGAGAAGGAACTATCTCCGAGAAAGGTCTAGAAGCCTTATTAGTTCTTCCATCCGTCATCAGTACCAATACGTTTGGAGCCTCCGGCCTGTCGCCTCCCATCGGAGTGAAGAGTGAGTCATTAGCTTTGATCAGAGCTCTGTCAATGAATGTCGAGCCTTGCAAATGATCAGGTATACTTGTTAAAAGGCTGTGCACGTTCTCACGACTGTAGTATTCAGTGTCTGCAAAAGTGTTTAACAAGTTCGCTGTCTTCGCGAACAGAATATATCCAACATGGGTAGCGTCTGGACCAATTAGCATTGCGTCGCTGAGCTCAAGGAGAAATCCTTTGAGCATTTTAAAGTTGCTGATACCAACACTTTTCGTTCTGTCCACCAAAAATGCCACATCAGTTGCTATGCCGTCACAAGGGCTTGGCGCTGAGGAGAAGAATTGTTCAAGCAGTGTAAATGGAACTTTGACTAATGCTGGTGTGTTACCTTTTAAGAAACAGCAAGCCCTCTAGAATTCATTTACTCTCAGCGAGCTCACAAGACAATGTGAAGAGATTAGTTTGCGTTTTTCAGATCACGTTTTTCACCGTTTAACCGAAACTGCGGCTAGACCAAAAACATATTTTTCAACTTTTTCAACTTGCAAACTTGATAGGTTTACTGAGTCTTTTTCCCGGGGGGGGGGGGAGGGATGGTACTCCCACGAATTTTGGATAGGGGTGTGCCACGAAGGTTCTCAAACCCTGACCCTATTTAAGGACTAAGAAAGCGAAAATTGATACCCTTTTTAAGGCCCAAACACGGGAAATGACACCCTATTCAAGGCAATTAAACCTCTGTTCTTCTGTTGCAAACCAAGCATTTTGTTAATACAAAAAGGATATATCAAATTTTTAAAAAAACATTCGTATGGAGGGCATTTTCGCACTCCAGTATTAGATAATACAATTTAGCTACCCTATCTAAAGACCACACCAGGAACACAGTTACAAAAAGGTCAAAAAAGATACCCTATTTAAAGACCGAGAACCTCAAAAACCATACCCTATTCCGCGGCACGTTCCTATATAGCCAATATATGGGAGTATCCCCCCCCCCCCGGGGTCTTTTTACAATAAAGGTCTGGACGGAGTGCTAGAATCAGCTCATCTTTCGTTAAAAACTTCAGTTCATTTCTAAGCCATTAGTGAAGTTTTTGCAGACCTCTGTAGCGGTCAGTTAAAAAAGCGTCATTTCTTGGGTAACAGGTAAATTTTTGAAGAATTTTTAGCTATCAGATTAACCTCGGAAGCCCCAACCCCTTACAATGTCCTCAAAACTCGCGAGCGCGCCATCTTGGTGGTCCACATTTCAGAACTCAGACCGATGCTTGGCTTGCACGTGACGCCATCATGTTCTAAAATCCGAAACGTTAGAGAAACCAAAGTTTTTATCCTAATTAGGCATAAGGGGAGCTGAATTTTATCTGTGTACAACTTTTCAGCTAATGAATAGTTATTGTTTCGTCTGGAAACCAGCGCATTTTGAATTTCAGAGTTATGGCACGCGTTTGCCAAAAAATTTATACTTCGTGATTTTTACCTATTCAGAAGTTAAAACAGGAAAAGCGTCTATGTAAATGCTCGATTGTTTTGTACAGATATTTAGTTGCCTAAATAGCCGAAATTTTTGTAAATTTATGGAAAATGATTTGCGAATATCTGAAGTTAGGGGAAACGCCCTGACTTTGAACTTGGAGAAGCGATTTCTTTATCAGTCTCCTATAGCATCATAATTTCTTGACTTTATCCAGTGAATGGTTTTGGAATAACTTTTTTATAGAGTGAGAATGAGATGAGAATAAGATGGTGGGCTTTTATTTGGATCTTGGAGTCTTAAAAGGGATTCTAGTATATCACACTTCAAAATCCATCAAATTTGTTCGCTCGCCCCCGATTGGTCTAAACACGTCACGTGACGGAATATTCCCCAGCTAAATTTGAAGGCTAATTTACACAATAGCCTCTATTTGACGCGAAAATGTGCTCGGAAAATTGTTCGCTTTTAGGGACGGATACCGTCCGTGGACAAATATCCTAGCATATTTTCACGTCAAATGGAGGCTATTGTTTATTTACTTTCCTGACTTCGGTCAGGCTTCAGAACAACCGACTAGTATACGTAAACTCGAGCTTATTCACCAGACTCCAACCGCCGGATCGCTCCGCTCTCCCAGTCGGACTCGCTCTTCGCCGCTCGCGCATGTGACTTACTGGCTGGCATCTATTTATAATCCACGTCCCAGTTGTTCGAAGGCTGGACAGCGCTACCCGCCGGACAAATCGTTATCCAGTGAAAAAGTGTTGAAATAACATACCACGCTATCCACTGGGCAGTGATTTAGTATCCGGTGGACAGCGTTATCCACCTTTCCAACAACTTGAGCCAGGGTTGTAGCATGCACTGTAAGGCTAGCCTTTTATAGGTTAAGTAATCTACAAACACTTGAGTAGTAACACAGTGAAATAGCTGAAATAGCTATGTTAATTGTTTTGAATTACTCGTTACGAACTCTTTGTCATTTACTACAAGTATGCTACAGGAACGTGACTGTATATAAAAATGGTTGTCAAACACATACGGCAGATCAAGTCGACGACGTTCTTTACTGTATCATGAAGGCTCTGGCTGCCAGCAATATAGAAAACATTTTCTCCTCCAATCTCATTCAATACTTTCTGAGATTTTTTCCTTGCTGAATCAGGACCAATTGCAATAACGATGAGACGAACACCTTTACCCTAAAAAAGACAGACCCAAACAAAACCAGCAATTAAACAAACAGGAAAAAACTACTGTTTTCTAATTGACGTTTAGAATCGATCGCATGAAAAACTCATACGAAAATTCCTTCATCCAATCACAATCGTGAAACGACTTTCTCACACGTGGGAAAAACGTTTTATGCAATCAGAAATCAGCTGTCAAAATGAGCCAGTCAGTTCGCAACGCGTCCAAGTTGTCGATGGCGCCTCTTCAATTTTCATTCATGGACGTTAGTAGAGTTTTCACAAGTTTACTCCAGTTTTCTCGCAAATCCAGGTACAGCAGAACATAAAGGTTCGAGCAAAATCCTGACGAGACGTTAAAACTAGCTTGCTTAGCGAAATCCTGAGGCAAGAAAAGCTTTAAATAAGGTAAATATGCCGTAAGCATTATCGACGATAAAAAGTTCGAATTCTACCAAGCCAAGAAATGTCTGGAAGCTTGAAGCAAACGACAGAAAAAGGTCAAGCCGAAGTGTTGACTGATGACGAGGTAAAAATTCTGCCCCAAAAATATTTACATTAGGGTTTTGAAGATTCGACAAAGTACCTGCACTCAGATGGAATAAAAACATGAGCTTAACTTGACATTTGTTCTGACGAATGAAGGGTGAAAATCTCAGCATGTATAAAAGAAACAAATTACAGCATGAAAAGTGCTTTGTATAGTATTTGTGCACTCGTTGTTTTTGTTTCAGAAAACTCGTGTGTAAATACCGTACGCGCGCACTTTCCATGAGGTAATCCATATTTTCAGCACGGTGAAATGGTACCCAGATATCTTCCCAAGCATTAATATTTTTTGTTTTTAATATCTGCAACAGTACGCTTTGGGTCAACTTTGTCAACTTTGAAGTTGACACCGTCTTTCCGGGTTGAAGCGTCCTGACGAATTCTTGAAATTTTCAGATAATTTGTTTGTGCAAGAATAAGAACAGTATACACATGTTTTGTTTTTATTTATGTTATCGTGCTATTTTGACTCCAAAACAACTGAACTTGGGTTAGTTCCAGGAGCAAAGTTCCGTTAAATGGATCACTTGTTGGGATCGTTAATAAGCAACAAAATTTTAAAATTCCAAAATATACACTTAATTGAAAATAACGTTGTCAAGAAAAAAATCGTGAGGCCCCAACGACACGACACAGTGTTTTGCTCAGAAACTTGCAAACCAACGCTCCGTTATCAAACGGTTATCAAACGGTTTAAGAGATCAACATGCTGGCTGTATGGCTTTATTATTATCTTGGTCATGATATTGAAGAAGCTGCAGGAAAGAAAAAGTTGCAGATTAAAAAATATCCGGATACGTGTGTATGGGGCCTCAATCTCCCTTAAAAAAACTTTAGCCTCGGCTTAACTTCGATTCCAAAACCTCAACTTTTTTCCGTTTAGGCATTCGATTCATATCATGTTTTATTGGTCCAGAAAACCAAGCCTCTGAATGAAAGTTACCTTCAACTCCTTGATATTGGCTGTGTTTTTTTCTAAATCAGTTGATTCGTGTGTACGGCCGTCCGTGAACATCACCAAGACGTTCGGTACTCCAGGCCTGTCCCCATTCGCCTCGGTAAACATTTCGCGATTTGCCTCTTCTAGTGCAAAGTCCAGGCGGGTTGGCGATTTCAGCTCGCTGATCTTCCCTTGTATGAGATCAAGAAAGGCATCCTTCGACCAAAAGGTAGGGTCGTTTAATTTGTTGTGAACTTGGGCCTTGTTGTTGAATGTTTCCAAAGACACATGCGTTTTATCCGCTGAGATATCAAATTCCTGAACAAGAAGAGAAGTTACGTCCTTCAAGAAAGGAAGAATCTCCGACTCTTGTCCAAGACTCTTCGTTGTATCTACAACCAAACCAAGGTCGGGCATGCAACTGGAAACTGGAAAGAAAAACCAATACTGTTTTGAGACTTAAGCCTTCGGGTGATAAAGGATGTTACTAATAGCGGGAACGGGGAGGGAACGGGGAACGGGGAACGGGGGAACGGGGAACGGGGAACGGGGAACGGGGAACGGGGAACGGGAGGAACGGGGAACGGGAGTCTGGGAACGAGTGTACAGCGGTAACCCGCCAACATATTCAAAATGGCGGACGAAGGAAACAAAGAGGGAACAACTGAGGAAGTGGCACGGTTGTCAAAAGGTGAGTTTCTGCTGGCTGTGCACCCAGATGACTATACGTTCTTGTTAGCGTAGAGTCCGAGTTGCTGGTTTGAAGTGTCACCCCGTCAAAAATATAAATCGTAGCCATTCAATAAAACCCAGATGATTGATGAATAAACGATCTTGCCAAGATCTCTAGGCTCGATTTCCGCCGCTCTCTCGTGTCTGGTCTACCAGCCTACAAGATTTAGGTCTGTGCGGTTATTCACTCACGCGTTATTCGAAAAAGTGTTTCGCCCAAATTTAAAGAGCTTTGTACGGAGACACCAAACAGAAAGAACTGTTTAGTTATCAAAACCTTGAGCAATAACTCATCTTAATTAACCTACTCGAGACCCTTATGGAGCCGCCATTTATGCCACGCAACGCATAAAGTTGGAGATTCTTGAATAATTGTGTAAAGCTTGATCGAGTTTCGTCCGAGTCATTTTCTTATTATTTGACAGCAGTGATAAACAGCTTGCTAATAGGCGACTGCTCTTTTAAAATAACAAAAATAAATTGCAATATATATGGAATGAAAAATACGTATTGGCAAATTGATATTATAAAAGTTGGGTATGGTTTGCATGAACATCCCCCGAGGTGAGTACCATAAATGTTTGTAGCTAAAAATAATTGTGTAGGTCCCCTATAGCAGGTCACACTTTCAGGATATTCTTGTTCATGTTACAAGTCAAAGATTAATGTACTGTGTTTATATCTATTTTGCAGACAATGTGCTGAACACAATTTGGTTTTCTCAACAACCTTGAATGTGTTTAAAGTAAAAGCAATTTGGTTTTCTCAACAACCTTGAATGTGTTTAAAGTAAAAGCTCTATTAACCCTTTCACTCCCAAGAGTGACTTTAATAATAGATTTTACTCTGTCTAACACCAGACGATTTTACTTGTCAAAGGGAGACCCCTTGGGAGTGAAAGGGTTAACAAATTTGCTGCAGACATTGCCCCTTGCAATATCAATGCTTAAACTGATGAGAGTTAGAGATTTCTCTCCTCCCAGTGCTTAGGTGTTGGATGGCTTACATTTGCTCTGAGTATGGTGTCTATTGCTGGGTTCTCAGTGAATGTGAGGTCACATACATGTAAAAGAGAAAACAGGCTAAATGAAAAGAAGTGGTGGAACAGAGAGTTAACTCTGAAGTGTAAATTAAGGTGCTATGTGAAACCCATAGGCGTTAGCCCTAATAAAGGGAATCAGGGAACCACACATTCACATTTAAATGAAAAGAAGACCTGGTTTAGTTACAAATAATATACATCATACTATTTACAGTGGTGGCAACTTACCAGTAAATTGTAGATGGAAGATGTGAAAAAAAAACTGATTGACTTTTACTTGAAAATAATAATTGAATTCCAAAGTATGTTTAAACTGAATTGCAAAGTAGTGGCAGGCACAAAATAACAACAATAATAATATTATATATTTCTATAAAAAAAAATAAAACCAGCACAAAAAACATATTCTGGAGTCAGCAGTCAACATTAAGTTCACCTGTAAATTACATTTAACTGTGATTTATATTTTGTTAAACTGGAAGATTACCCATCTTGGTGAATTATCAATAAATGAATAGCTCATGGTTTTATTGCATGTTCTCATATTACACCTCAGTGAAATTAACTTGTGCAAAGGGATCTTTTTACCCAGAACTATGCTATGCAGGTCATTTCAAGTATCTGTCAGTTTAACTAAAATTTATTATTTACTTCAATTCAAGTCTTGTGGTCAACAACACAATGATCATGTAATGATTTTAACATTTTTACATTGAATGTTAAATATCTTGCCAAAAAACAGTCTCCACACTACCTTCTCAGGTCACCTCAGAAATTATGATCACAACCAATTGAATTAAGAATACCGGTAGTCATGAAGGGTATATAGCTGTATACCAAATCATTTATACTGGGATGTTTTGACTGAAATTGCATTATATAGGTCACTAAGTATTCTGTTTTGGTCTATTTCAATTCTAAATTTGATATCATAAACAGCAGCATAGACTGCTGGCAGTCTGTTTGTCTCTAGAAATTTCAGCAGGGATTATGAGGAGACACTATTTAGCCTAAAGAAGAATCGTCTCGCCTTCTTCCCTACTTGGCCATTCTGCCATACCGCTCTTTTACGTTCGCGATGACTAAACACTCGTCTAGCCCGGGCGTCTAAGTGACCCTTAGAGAAGAAACCGGCTGCAAGCAGACTAACAGCAGCATGCTGTAGCTTTCTTTGTTTGAGAACTACAGTGTTGTATTCCTGCCAACTTTTTCTGAGATATAGGCGTGAAATTTTTATCCCGGGAGTGCTGAGATTTTTGGAAACGACACGATCATTTCCGAAGATTCCCGAAGAAGTCCGAAGTCTTCCGAAGACGTCCGAAGTCTTCCAAAGACGTCCGAAGTCTTTCGAAGACGTCCGAAGTCTACCGAAGTTGAAGTTATCGAGAAAACGCTTAGCCACATGGACCGACGTTAGCTGATAACATCAGCGCTATAGTTCTATAATCGGAAAGTTTTGGACTGACATGGTCATTTTTTTATGGCAGTTGTGATGTTGGTGTTCCCAGAAACGGCCACATGTACGAAAACTCGGAAGTTAGCACATACATTTTCCCGCCTTATGAGTGACCTACCAAATTTGCATACTCTGACAAAAGCGGAAACAGCCCTCGAATTTCCCAGTCCCAGCCTTAAACGCGAGCTTGCTCCCAATACTTTTCACCTCAAAAATTTCATTTTACACATGGTTTTCGTTCCTTACATGCGTCTGAGTTAACATATTTTTGGAAATTGTGTCAAGCAAGAAGGCAACAACTCACATTTTTCAATCAGGCGTGAGAAATTGGCCCGCAGGCGTGAGACTCGTGAGTTTTCAACCCGCAGGCGTGAGACTCACGCCTAAGGCGTGAGAGTTGGCAGGTATAGTGTTGGTGGATAAATTAAGTTTTTGGGAAATATAGCAAAGAAGACTCCAAGCCCATAGTCTCTTAAGATACCTTTTGGTAATTTAGCATTTGCTTCAAACATATTTGCTGGTTCTGGTATAATATATCCTTACAGGTATGATAATACAAAATTTCCCTTTGTCATCTTGTTGTTGGTAATGCACATAAAACACTTATTATTAATTTTATTAATTTAAGCTTATGTGTAGTCTCACTCTCCCACTTCCACCAACATGCAAAGGAAAACACATATGAAGAAGTAGGACATCAAAAATAATCAGCCATAGATAACTATACAATAACATCCAAGAGTTGTAAATTTCTGGTTGAGATAACTCAAGACAGGCAGTGATCATAATAGTGAGAAATATAATCCGGAGCAGCATCCAAAAATCTTGGACATTGGCCAAACAAACGGATGACATGTACAAGAAAACATTAAGAAAAAAGGAAACAAGCCGAGCCCCAAATTTATACACTTATCGTGATAAAAACAAGGATAGATATCACAATATTAACTCCCGCGAATGCTGCAAATCAACGAAAAATCCCCAACTTGCCTTGGCCCGAAGGACTTCAATTTTCGTAAAGTTCCTTAAGTTTCAAACAAAAATGATCCACAATATACTGATCTTTGTTACCCCGCAAACGACCAAATGAATATCCTATTATCAAATGCTACTCCAATCGGTGTGTACAAAATGCAGAGTTCAGACTGCACACAGGCGGTGTTGGACTGTCCTTTCTCGACCGATTAATATTTCTGCAGCAAAACTGGTCTATGGAATCGAAGTCGTGCTATGTTGAAAACGTTTGCTCATCACTCGCGCTTGACATCCGATTCGATTTTCTACTTAGGCGCCATTACAAGCTTTGTTTATCCCAGTGCCAATCAGTCTCTGTTCTTACAAGAACGTACTGGTCATCTGCGGGCACAGCTGGTAGAAACTCACGCTTACTCAAACTATTTCGCTTGGAGCCCTTTCTTTTGTTTTGTCCGCCATTTTGAATTTTCAAGCGGGTTACCGCTGTACACTCGTTCCCAGACTCCTGTTCCCGTTCCCCGTTCCCCGTTCCCCGTTCCCCGTTCCCGTTCCAGTATTAGTAACATCCCAAAACGAACGAGTGAACGCAGCGAACGAGTGAGTTTTCAAAATTTTGCAACGAGTGAATAAAAATTCGTACAAAGCACTTTCTGTGCTGTAATTTCAAGTTATTGTATATATAGCGAGAATTAAACATATCCTTTAAATCAGTTTTATTTTCCCCGATGACATAAGTTTACATGCAGAACAGCAAAAAATTCAAGACTGATGTAAATGACTGAACGTAACAAAAAACAAATTCGCTTTCCCGTCCAGCAGCAAGCGGACAAAGAGCCTACGCAACGTAAAATACAATACGGGGAATTCGTATTAAAACACAAAGTGTGAAATCTTTTCGCTTGTCCGTGACGACGCTTCGCGCTGTGCAAAGACAAATTCGGACTCTGTTGACTTACGCTGTGTGTAGAAATGTTCCTCCCTGAATATTCGCCCTTGAAACAGAGATAGGACTTGTTGAGATGACTGTTGGCTGAAGCAGAAGTGCTAATGATCAAGATGTTGGATGTATTCCGCTGCTGTTTCCGAAACTCAACTTAAACGGGAAGCCGAAGCCATGTTTTTAAAACACAAACTGCAAGCAGGCGCTGATTTCAAGACCACGCTTCTGGGAAGCCATTTGAGTGTTTTGCTCTGATTGGCTAAGCCATTCTACTCTGGGCGATGATTGGTTATATTTTCACATGTGAAGAATGATATACCTGTAGTTGATTGGACGTATCGCTTTTTCACATGTGAAAATATAGCACATATAGAATTCTATTTGCAGGGTTTATTAAGTAAGATTCTCGCTATATATGCAATAAAATAGGTTTCCAAGTTGACCACACAGTCTCCACTATAACTTGACCTCGCATTTTTCAGTAGAGCATAATTAAGAAAGAGACCATTAAAAATCGTGTCAACTGCATCTCAAACAAGTTTGTGATCTTGCACATTGCGAAATATGCTAATTAAGCTGATCAAATCTGTCAACTTCAAAGAAGCACATATTGAAAACCATTGAATGCATTTAACTGAAACTTTCGCAGTCAACTAGTTACAGTTCGCTGTTTCAGATGTGAGTTCTAAACAGGTCCTAACTAATATTCTCTTGACTGAATTAACAAAAATAATCAACTTTTCTAGGATAAATGTGACCAAAGATGCACATTTATGACATCACAAATCCACAGGGGTTCTTCTGTCAATCAAAAGCAGATGTGAAATGTAAACAGCATTTGGTACTCTTTTAGTTTGCCAAGCTTTCTATTATTTTGTCTGCTTCCATACCAGTCACAACTTGCCACTGTAGGAAAGCCCTCAAAAAAAAAAAGAAATCTTAAAGGGTTAAATGTATATGACATAAATGTTTCGTTTGGTTTATGGAATCTGCACTACATCTTGATATGAAAATCGAAAAAAGAAGAGAAGATATCGTTTTTATTCACCACGTTTTAGCCATCTGAAAACGTAAAATTTTACTTCCAGATGGGTCCGAAACCTCAGGGGCTCGGAACCTGAGACTAGTCAGGCAACTGAAACAAGAACGTACCTCAACTCAACAGCAAATTTAACTTGTCTCGTTCAACCAAAATGTTGTCACACCTAGCGTCTTGGTATAAACAGCACTTCACCGATACCCTAGAAGTCATGGGTTCTAATTCCGTTTAAACTGGAAATTTTTAAGGCTTCAATTTCAGTTGTGTGCGTAACGGCGATGATCAATCATGCCTTCATCTCTTTCTCCATAGTTCAAATATGTCATCTTTCATATGATAATAATATTAACTTGCACAAAAGGAGTTTTGTTTGGTGGATTTGGCAACTTACCAGCCGTGACACTAGGTTGACTAGGCGTTGTAAAAGTAAAAAAAAATACCAACAAAGACCGGTTGAAAGATATCGGCAAACAAAGTCAACAATATGAATTCCAGATACTTCAGAATTGGCTTTTGTTTCATTTCCATTTTCTTGACAACCAGCTGTCAGTGTTAAGGTTTACATCGTTTTTCAACGAACGTATGGTCTTTTGGACTCTTTTACATACTTTTCTGACTTCTGTGACCAATCAGATTTTGCAATTAATAATATTTTAGATAGGTATCCCCTATTAGTTTCTGTAACAAAATTAGAACGAAAGACGTTAATCAAGTTATTATTGTACGGTACTGGATCTAAACCAATACCAGTATAATACGTAGTTTATCATTATCGGGGCCGATCGCGTGTTTTCGTGAGGTCGAGAGCTTTGTATCATATCTTTGCTCGTTGTTAGCTTAGCAACATCAATCTTCAATTTTCCTATTAAATCTATTCTTCACTGTCCCTCTTCTTTCTAGTCTGGCCTTTGAGTGGGTGTCACAGTTCTCCCAGATCTTGTCACATATCCCCCAGCTGTGCCTGAGGTTCTTTCCGGAGTGTTGTCCGGTGGGCTGTGTTGTCAGATCCCGGTCTGGCTGCTACACTGTCTTTTTTGATGTCTGTGCGAGGCTAACTGAGGCGGGACAGGTTACCTGTTGAGGTATCTCAGAACCTTGATACACTGGGGTTTCCATCCTTTGGCACTGCGGGTCACTTACTGCAGTTATGTCTGGTCCCAGTTGGAACCGTGTTCTTAGGTGGCACCTGACGATAAAAGGCCTGGCCTTGGCTGTTCGGCTGGCCTTTCAGTGACACTGGGTTCCCAGGTTTGTGAGTGGTGATCGTACATGTGGATGGGTTGGTCAGCTTCAAATGACTTTTTGGTTGGTCCAGAATTCTAGGGTTGTAATAACGAGCTTGTTTCTCTTGACTGGTTATAAACTTGGTTCCACCTTCTCATGGTCAGTACTGTTGAGAAAGGCTCTATGGCACACGGGTGATCTACTTTTCAGTTTTCCGGCTATCGACACATCGGGACCTTCACGTAGTTGATAGTGACGTCATATTTTAAAGCTCTCATCAAAAACCTCTGTAATTAAGGTGGGCAACTGGACAATCTCTTCCGAAGAATCGATTCGAGAGATTATGATCAGTGTTTAGTGTACAGGGCTTTCTAAAATGTAGTTATTAAACTTCTTCAGACCCCGTACTACACGAAAAGTTTCTATCTCCATGTTGCTGTAGTTTCTTTCTGTATGTAGTAGTGCTTTGGAGGCAGAGCATACACGACTGAGTATCCTGTGAGGTAGTTTACAAGACCTAAGAAGCTTTGTCGGTTCTTAGGTGGAGTCATCTTCTAAATTGAAGATCTCTTATTGTCATTTGGTCTAATTACATCCCAGGGTCACATGCCACTAGAGAAGCTAACTTAAACTACACTTTGTCTTTGTTGAATTCGATTCCCTTCTCCCTGGACCTGATCATGAGATTTACCCTGTTTGCATTGTGCTTTTCCTCTGTAGCTCCATGTACGAATGAAGCATCAGCAATTCTAGATTTTCATCGACCAAAAAACGTAAGGACCAACACTGGCAAAATTTACCTTTGTATATGCTGCCCCTAAATTATGGAAAACAGCATCCTCGGAGACCCAGGGGCAGTTAGTGGGGGCGGGAAAAAGTCTAAACGGGCGAGAAAAAATTCGGGCGAAGAAAAGTCAAAAACGACGAGAAGAGCCCCTGGGGACAATGTTTTAAAGGACCAGTTCCAAACGGTCCGGCTAGTTCTGGCTTCTGATTGGTGCCAGAAAACCTTTGTATTTTTCTGCCCAATCACAGAGCAGCAAGACTACGAGCCATTTCGCGTCTTCTTACACCATACATACATCCGAGCCAGTTGCTCGCCATATGTTTACTCGAGGAAAAAAGTTCAAATCACAGCACAAAATGTAGGGGAGATCGTTCGACATATCCGCTAGAAACTCGCCGCAAATACGCTGGACCTTTCGCAGGTATCGTAACATTAGCGCATTCAACAAACTGAGAGTTTTTGTACACTCCTCGGTGTCGATAACATTTTCGGCGTTTCGGAATATTTTCACCGCTTTCTTGGACGAAATGGATTTTTTCCCAATATTTCTTACATCACTCGCTGTGACTGAAAGTTTTCAAATCCTGATTAATCTTTCATCGCATTGGCTAGCCAGGTATGTCAAACTCTCACAATTCTGTTTCGAGCGGGATATTAATCGGTCATGCAACATTGCTTAATTTTATTGTGGCATTTTCTGAAGACTGGAAAGTCCTGGAACAAGGCTACTAGTCCTGGAAAGTGCTGAAAATATATTAAACTCAAGGCAAAAATATGAAATGTATGGCAGACAGTAAGGAGAATAAACAGTGAGATCTTTGGAGTAAATGGGTTAATCATTTTAGAGACCTTCAAAATTCAATCTGAGTCCAGGAAAAGTCGTATAGAAATTGGTTTATATAGAAAAGGGTAGAATTTTTATTTCGTCAATTACACATTTTCCTCAGCATAAATGATTGAAACTTGAACAAGATATATAATTGGAGTTACATTAAGTGATCTGCCGTGTATGGAGCTTCAATCATTACTCTGTTACAGATTAACCTTATGGCTTACTTAAAATAACAAATAAGTAAATACTTGTCTTTGAAAACAGCTATTGTGGAAAATATGTCTTCCCTGGGCTGCCAACTGGATTTGGAAAAAGGATAACTGACATTTCAAATTTTGCCTTCTGTGAAAAAGTCTTTGGATAGAATTTCGGTATCACCTTTAGTTACTGTTGTTTGCCCAGTTACAATGTTTTGCATTTCTTGGGTGACAATGTATGCTGCAAATGATGCTCCTGAGAACTTGATCTGTTCATGAAATCATCACAGGATTCTGGGACCACAAGGATATGTGCCAGTGGAAAACACAAAGCTACCAGCTGCTAAATTGATTCCAACTGTTAGTGAGGCAATAAAAATGTGCTAACAAAGAGGAGGCAGCCTGGCATGTGATGCAACTTTTGGCACTGATCCTCTGGTAATGAAGGCTGATCTAATCAGATCTCATGAGAGGCTGTTTTTCAGTTTGAAACCTTCAGGACAAAACATATTTATTTAATTTGCTGATGGTGTGCATGGTCAAAATCATGGCTTAAGAAGATTCATTTAGTACTTTGTAGGTGTAACAACTTATCTGGCAGGGTCTTCTAAGTGAGTGAATGAGCTTATGTCTCTCGGAATGTTTTTTTTCCCGGGGGGTGGGGGGTACTCCCTATAATGGCCTATACGGGGAGGCTCTGCCCGAAAGGGGTACCTTTTTCAGGCTTCAGGTATATAACAGGGTAGGGATTTCACAAGTTGAGGTATATAGAAAGGGTAGGGAAATCGGTAATTTCAAATAGGCGCCCCTTACGGCTGTGTCAGTTTATTTATTAAGCACTACATGAAATTGAGAACAAGACTTCCTAAAGAAGATATGTGAACGGGGTACCTTTTTTCAATAAAAGGTATATAAAAGGGGTACCTTTTCTGCCAAAATGGTATATAAAAGGGTAAGGGGTTGGACCTTGGGGCGGAGCCTCCCCGTATTAAACTTTGTTAAGTAGCCCCCCTGGGGTTTTTTTGGAGTACCCCTTTTGCCTATGATTTTGGAGCAGAATTTAACAAAATCTTAGTTTCTGCTGAACATGAGAAAACAATGTTGTGATGGCTGAACCTACTAATAGGCTATAAACTCATATCCTAAAAGAAGAAATGATGTTAATTTCCCATAAATCAGGTGTTGTTAATAATAAAACAATATCACATCACAATCTTGTTGTACATGAACTCATCACCAACTCAGTACTATTTGATTACATTAAATAGTGTTTTAATTTTTCTGACTTATTGGTTTATGAAACATCTATGGAAAAGTATTAGGAAGTTACAGCAAACATGATTCACATCTGAGACTGTGGGGTGGGGAGTTTGAAGTGAAAATCAAGAAGTTTAAAATTATTGTTTAATTGAAACCCATACCAAATTATCTTACATCAATCTTCTACCTAACACAAAAGAAAGAAAATATCCTCTTCCCCTACGATTACTAAGATTAGTGACCTGAACTTGATATGTTGATGATGCAATATTTTGTTCTTAATGCCATATGGTATTAAAAATATTGTATGTAGTAATATTGTAAATCTTCCTCCTCACTTCTGCCAGTAGTGTTAGTTGTGTGCGGTATGGGAAGAATATTTCATAGAGAGAGAGGGTTTAATAGAGAAGGGGACTTTAATTAGCAAAACAAAAGCAGGTGGTCAGTTTACCACTCAATATTTGTAGGTCTTGAACAGGGTAGTGTTATGTTGAAGATTAAATATCAATTATTTCTGCACACCATTACCAGTGACTGTCATGTTCCACTGAGGTTTGTTTGGATTAGCATACTAAGACTGCATTGGTAATACTATTGTTTGATTGTGTTTTGACAGAAAACAGGTGGAGGGAACGGGATTATTAAGGGGGGAAGGGGTAGCTTAACACAGGATTTACAGTATCATGAATTTTATCTTGAGAAAAGGAGAAGTTATTATTATAACTTATTATTATGTTTTAGTTTTAAGGACGTCCCCATTTTATGACCCACCCTTCTGGGGATTGCATAATATTGACCCTCCTCCTTTGCCTGCTTGGGATAAAACTGACACAAACTGAAGGAACCTTTGAAGATTTTTGGAACATTTCTTTGTTGGGAGGCCGCTGGGTGGGTGGGCTATGATGCAGAAGGGAAGTGTCAGTTTCTTGCAGAATCTTAATTGTACTTCCCATAAAAACTGGCCGGATGTTGTATGCGTCTGTAATGCAGGCAAATTCTACTCCTACTATTTATTCTTAGACCTCTCTTTTAGGTTTTTAGGAGTTAGCTGTTGATAAATACTTCTGTTGAACTTGTTTTTAAATCACTCTGCATTTGCTGAGCTATAAAGCTGATTGCAAAACAATAAATGACATCAAAATTGCAATGTGTTATGTTAATACAGCTAACACACCAGAACTAAAAAGCATAGTAATAACTTAAAGGCATTTGTGTCAAAATTAATGTTTTGATAGTAATATACAAATGATTGAGGTCTAAAAGTTGGGTCAGAACAAGTCGAGACTTGTAAAGGCATATTCATGAGCAGAAATTATTAAATGAAAGCAAAAAGAAGAACACTATTCTAGATAAGAGACTTGTTTGATAACAATGTACTTTATTTCTTGAACTATACAAAACCTCTATTGGTTTATATGTTTCTTACATTCAGATGCACCCAATGTCCAGGACCATTAAATAAATGTTTATTTGAAATTCTAATCCGAGGTAACAATGTTGTGATGACAGTAACTACTTAGGCGCAAAAAATACCAAGTGGCCTTCAATTAGTAAATAAATCTGACAAGCAAAGGCTGTGTCAGTAGGTTGTTTGTTTACCTGCCGTAGTTTTTCCTTTTTTAGTTTTTACTTGACTTAGTTTACCAGTAAGTAATACCTAACATACCTGCCTGGCCCTTACGACGAAAGATTACTCTGAAAAGTTTCAGTCACAGCAAGAGATGTAAGAAATATTGGGAAAAATCCATTTCGTCCAAGAAAGCGGTGAAAATATTCCGAAACGCCGAAAATGTTATCGACACCGAGGAGTCAGAGGAGTGTACAAAAACTCTCAGTTTTGTTAAATGCACTAATGTTACGATACCTGCGAAAGGTCCAGCGTATTTGCGGCGAGTTTCTACCGGATATGTCGAACGATCTCCCCTACACTTTGTGTTGCGATTTGAACTTTTTTCCTCGAGTATGGCGAGCAACTGGCTCGGATGTATGTATGGTGTAAGAAGATGCGAAATGGCTCCTAGTCTTGCTGCTCTGTGATTGGGCAGAAAAATACAAAGGTTTTCTGGCACCAATCAGAAGCCAGAACTAGCCGGACCGTTTGGAACTGGTCCTTTAAAACATTGTCCCCAGGGGCTCTTCTTGCCGTTCTTGACTTTTCTTCGCGCGAATTTTTTTCTCGCCCGTTTTAGACTTTTCCCCGCCCCCACTAACTGCCTCTGGGTCTCCGATGATGGGAAAACAGTACCAAGAAACTTGAAACGGCTCTCTGTTAATAGCTTATCATCTTCTAAAATGTCAGTCATAGTTCTGAATTTCCAACTAAGTTTCACGTTGTAATCATATCTATTATTGTTTTCTGACTTTTCTGTAAGTAATTTTTAATGCAACATCTAGCCTTGTGAATAAGTTTAGTCTTAATTATTATCTGTTTCCTTCGTTCGTTTCTTTACTTGTAAGTAAGCAGCAGCCAACTCGAAAGCTTTGCTACTTTGGCTGTTGTACAGTAACTCAAAAATTGTATATATGATTATATATCTTCTATTATTTTGTTTTCTATACTTGTTTTCTTGTTTTCTTTTTTCTTCTACCTGAATAGTGTGAATAAAGGCTGTTGTTGTTGTTGGTAACTCCTTCCAGGCCCTCTGGTGCTGAATCTAAATGCTTCTGGGTGTTGTATGTAGGTGTTGTAGGGTGTTGTATGTAGTCAGGTAGAAGCTGACTTCATCTAATGGTATCTGCCAGTAGGCTCTCTTTGCATCAGCCACACTAAAGAATCTGGCACCACTAAGCTGCGAGATTACCTCATCTATTGTTTTATTGTGGTCATGTTTACGCTTTATTGTCTTAAGTCAGATGGGTCGAAGCAGACTCCGATTTTGGTGACTTCTCCCTTGCCATAAGTTGTTAACCTAGTCTGTGGGCTCGCTTACTGGTATGAGCACGCCAAGTTCTACTAAGTGTCAACTTCCTTTGTAAACATGTCTTGGAGATGAATTGGCACGGTGTTCGGTTCAGCATTGGGATCTAAGGTGATGTGTTAGGCATGGGCTCTTTGGTGAGTTCCATGTCTGAAATTCTGCACAGCCTGAACACTGCGTGACGGCTTCCTTAATCTCACTGCTCATTCCAGGCTAGAAAACTGAATCTCGAACCTTTCTCAAACGTGACTCGATGTCAAAGTCACTTGAGCGGCTTCGTGCAATGAACTCTGGTCTGATCGTCTTGGGGATGATGATACGTTGGCGCATGAACAAGATGCCATTATGCAGAGAGAGTTTATCCCGGTAGTTCCAGATAGATGGCTAGATAGCTTATCTATAAATATAAATCCACTGCTCTTCAATTGAAATAGGTACCTGGCTTTTCTGTTCAGGCCATCCTACCAACACGCTGACCTCAGAGTCTGGAGAACTGTATCCTGCTCTGTCGCTTTCTGTAGCTGAGCTAGCCTTTCACTGGGCACAGTTAATGAGTCCAAGAGGTTTAAGGTTTCAACCTTCAATGAAAGCACTGAAACTCTTCGTCTTCTCTGCTTGGCTGGCGAGGTGGACTCTTGAGAGATGATATACTATGTACATCTGCGAACCTGGTTTGTATGTGACATCCAGATTGAACCGTTCTAGGTGGAGTAGCATCCTTTGCAATCCGCACGGGGCTGCTTACACTGATTTCTTGAAAATGGCTTGAAGCGGCTTGTGGTCAGATTGTACTGTGAACTTTTCTCGTCGGGATATGTACTGGTTGAACCTCTGACAGGCAAACACGATTGCAAGACACTCTTTCTCTATTTGAGCGTACCGTCTCTCGGTTGGTGGGTGTTTTTGATGCAAACTTCTAACGGTTGACAGTTCTGAAGAAGGACTGCGCCCAATCCTTTTTCGCTTGCATGAAATTAAAGGGTGACTTCTGCGTTGCAATCATAATACTTGAGCCACAAGCTTCTTTACCTCGTTGAAGGCTGTGAAGTTAAGTCCCTTAGAGGTTGTGCTACATCTGTGAGTCGCGGCAGAAACCTTGAAAGATAGTTGACGAACCCGAGAAGACTCAACACTTCTTGTTTGCGTGATGGCTGAGGCATTTCCTCTACAGCTTTCACTTTCGCAGGATCTGGTTTCAGTCCTTCCTTACCGATGACGTGTCAAGTAAACTTCACTGCAGGATTCCTCAGCTCCATCTTCCTGCTGTTCAGCAGAACAGCTGGGTTCTCATCATGACTGCAGACAGCTTGCTCTTGTGTCTCTCCAAATCCCATGACTATGATGTCGTCTCGGATCAGTTCTACACCTTCCAAATCGGCCAGTTTCTCCAGAAGGGTAGTTTCAAACTCTTCTGGAGAAGGCGTACGCCGAAAGGCATCCGAAGATAACGACCTAAGGGCGTCCAGAACGTTATCAATGTGCTGTTGGCTTCAGCCTTGCACAACTTAGGCAGCAGTTCCTCAAGCGTAGGCATAAGATATTTTGGAAGCTGGATAACTTTATTCAATTCTTGAGGGTCGAAACAAATGCGGATCTTCTTTGGCTTAGCTAGCACAACCATTTCCACTCTGCCGGGTGCTGTTTTTTTTTAACGATGATGCCTCTTCTTTCTAGATCTTCCAGCTTTGCTTTCACTTCCTTCTTGAGGGCTATACGTCTGGAGGTGTGCTGTACTGGTATTGCTGAGAGATCTACTACAAAGCTGCCAGCTACTAAGCTACTAGCCATAGAAGATAATAATGCACAATATGTAGGATATCATTTTCGTCTCTTTTTTCTCTAGCTTGTCTTTCTTCTCTTTCAAATATACTTAACACGCAGCCAACGCCAATTTATCTCTCACATGACAGTGACCAACTCGAAAGCTCATTAGCTACTTTGGTCACTGTACACGATTAAATAGTGTTTCTTTTCTGGTTAACTTTTGTTTGTATTTTTTTTTATTTCTATATAATTGTAAACTATGTTATATTAAGTTGTATCACGTCTGTAAACAGTGTAAAATAATAAAAAACTTAAACTTGAACTTGTACCAATGTGCCCCAATCCTTTGAAGACATCTTGGTAATCTTGCAAGATACTCTGGAATGCTAAGGGGGCTTGTTTCACATCTAAGGTTATGACTTCAGTTTGTGATCCCAACTTGAGAAGTCCCAACTTTTGGCAGGTTTCAGCAAACAATAAACGTTTGTTGGTACCACTAACAACTTGAAACTTGAGAACTTGAGGCTGTTCACTATGTGTGACTTGAAGATTAACTTCTCCGAGAGGCTTCATCAGGGAGCCATAAAAGAATTTGAGCTTTGTTTTGCTGCTTTCCATTTGATGGTTGCCGTCCTGTTTGATGATCGATAGATCTCTGTAACTAAGAACATTACAGGTTGCACCTGTATCTAGCTGACATTTGAGCTTGGTTTTGAGCTTATGTTCACAATAGAAACTGAACATTGCTAACCAACGATTACCACAGGATTCTACTGACGAAACATCTTCCACTTTTGGAACTGACTTCTCTGAATCTGAACTATCCTGACTTTCTTGTAAGAAATTGACCACACTCTTCTTCTTAGCCATTCACACACTGGCAAAGTGGTGCCATTTTTGATAGTACAACGTTTGTTGTATGCCGGGCATTCGTTTCGTTGTGTTGAGAGCTACAGTTTTTGCACGTTCTGGTGTTTCCAGGATCTGCTTTCGGTTTCTTTTTACTAGGTAGACGATTGTTTCTGTGTTTGGAGTTACCACTTGACTGGCTCTTGAAGTCCTTGCCTTTCTCTTTTCCTACGAGATTATTCTTACGGTGGGGAAACGATATTGGATTTCATGGTCCCTAATTTCTTGCTGCCTATTTCGTTAGAACGCGCAATGTCAATTGCTTTGTCGAGCGTGAGAGATTTCTCCCTTAAAATCTTTCCATTTGTTCCCCTGTCGATTATGCCAAGGACCATCAGCTCGTCGGTGAGCGTTCAAAATTTACAAGACGATGCGAATTTTCGAAGGCGAGTGACGTAACTGTCAACTGACTCTCCTTGATTTTTTTCACAAGAATTGAAAACATACCGCTCATAAACAACGTTGCGTTGTGTCTTGACGTAGGTTTTGGTCCCGTATGCTTCCACATTGTTCCTGTCCTCGACCGAGATATTGAGGTTCAGGAAAGTTTGAAGGCAATCTTTTCTCATCAGGGAGGGTAACGGCGCTAATCGAATGTTTGAAGTTTGTTTATCCAGACCAGTCGCGACTTCATAATTCGAAATAATCTTCCCACTGTTGACGGAAGAATTCCCAGTTGGCTACCAGGTTTCCTTTACAAACCATAGGAGCAGGGATCGGAAAATTTGAAGGAACATGCGAGGAAACGGCGGTAGCAGCGGTTCCTGACGTGGTTAGTCCAGTTGTTGTTGGACCGGGCGGCGGTGTGCCTTCGCTTTCGTTGTCCAACATGTTGTGTTTCAGTGCTCGATTTGCCGGGCGAATTCGGCGATTCCTCCACTTAGACTAACGACAACTATTTCGGAGTGTAATTCCTTGTCGGGGATGAAGTTGTAATGTTATCTCTCGGTGTATTTCTGACAGATAATGTCCTTTTATTCTGACACCATGATGAACTAGTCAAAACTACGCCATGTGCGATTAGACAACTCAACTATGGGCATTGGAAAATGGTCCAAAGACTATGACGTAATCGAGCTAACAATAGCTATCATAACAAGGTTTAATTGCGTTCGACGAAGTGGAACGCAAGCCTAATTTTGTTGCGTGACTATGGAGAGTTAGTTGCCCTGTGTAAGGTTATAAGCTGGAAAATCCACATTCCTGTAGGGCCACAAAAATGGCCACCCCACTTAATTTTTGCAGGGGCATGTCACGGCATAGTTATTAACTATGTCACGGCCAGTAAACTGGTACCGTAAGTGAGACATGTGACGAACATGTGAGCACGTGAGCAGGCAATGTAGACTGTGGTCTTCTTTCAATGTGCTCTCGATCTCATTCTTTCGCCGTGGAATTTTGAGGCTGAGTAGTATTATATTCAATAGCCCTTTCCAGTATGGCGTTATTTAAACGTTCGTTCGAGCTCACGATGAGCTTGTTTATTTTGATATGCTCACGAACACGATCGCCTAGGCTTTGGGATGTTAACTGTGGAAACAGCTGTATTAAATCCCCGGGCTGTATTTGATTGCATTTGTGGGTTTAGTTCCAGTTGCGATAGAAAAGGTCAGTAGTATCCGGTCGAATATTATTTGGAATCAGTGGAAGAGTACTCTGAAGGAAAGATCCATAAGAGTGAACCTGAACCAGGGAACGGAAATGTAATTACTGTGTACTTTGTTAATCAGGCCAGGGGAAATACTCGAATCAGTCGCACGGAGTTTGTTTACGCGATCAACGAGCACGCGATTGCAAATGTTTACTCAGTTACATTTCAGCTTCCTGCTTCGAATAATGTTCGAAAAAAATATACTCTTACAAATTAGCTTTTGCGCTCAAACATTACAAGTCAATGTGACAATATTTAGCAAGAAATTTGAAAGCTGATGTAAATTTTTTAGTCCTATTAAACTTGTGAGTCTACGGAAACTGGTGCCGTCACGCAACGCAGTCGTCAATCAGACTGGCATGGACTTTGTCACTGAAATATCTTTCTGTAAAACCCCGGTTGTTGATGACAAAAGGTGGGTTTTTAAAGGTTGAGAGTCAGCTAGGGAAATCATTTAAGGTATTTGTATGAACATTTATACGGCGTCGAACGCACTCTCATAATCTTTGATTACTACTAGTAACTTAAGTTGTTGGCAAGAACTAAACAGAATTAGTTTAAGCTTTTCATTTATTGCATTAAGTTGTTTTTCCAAATAATTCCACTGATAGTCCCAGTTTCAAAGCTAACGTAGATGTCTCGTCACTAGGGTTTCAAGGCCAGTGTTCGTCGTTCATCCGCGGCTGTGGTTAATAGCAACGAGTTATACGACACAGTTTGTTTCGTGGTTCGCCAGCGATTGGATAGATTATTTTTATCCATTTAACGGAAATGGTTATTAATTATTCTTACCCGCGGCCGTTGGCGACAGTATACCCAGAACACAGGCCACGATGAACAGAATTTTCATCTTGTTTCTCTGCAAACCTACGGTGAAAAATAAAGAAGCTAACGCTATTGTATATCTAAGATAGTCACTGTCTTACGCGTGTGGAAATATGAGCAATATGAGAGTAATACATGTTCCATCCTGCTTTAAACATGTAAAGATACATGGAAATTTCCCTTTACCTCCCTGTGGGCACATGGAAATTTTCATGTACCTTCCTGCACTACACATGTTAAAGGAACATGGAAATTTCCATATACCTCCCTGCCTAGACCCATATAAGTTTTCATCTACCTTCCCGTATTACTTTGTAAAGGTACATGGAAATGGAGCAAGGTACATGGAGCGAGACTGTCAGTTTCGCGGCCTTATTGCCTGCTCAACTTCCTCTTTAAAAGAAAGAAATTCTTCAGTGTCTAAATTGAAACTAGGATACAAAGTGTAGTACTAATTTCTATTTTTCATAGGGTGAATATTTTTTCAATTCAACTCTTATTATTACAAACTAAATGTCAGTTCGTTTTTTCTGGATTTCATGTTGTGCGCATACAGACATTGGTATTGTGGGTCTCCAGTTGTTTTGATGGTCACTGAATTTTCGTTTTTATTTATTCATTTGATGTTGTTTAACTTTGACTGCAACAACAGCCATCCTTATCAAAGTTCTATTATACAGTTGTTCCCCTTTTAGAATTTTGTAACTAGCCAACAGAAATTAATATCGAATGGTGGACTGTTTGC